>PVKE010001869.1:0-57460 GCA_004027555.1 Craseonycteris thonglongyai
ACTTTGAGTTAATTTTGGTATATGGTGACAGTTCACAGTCCAGATTCATTCTTTTGCATGCAGTTTTCCAATTTTCCCAGCACCAATAATGACTGAAGAGGCTTTCTTTTCTCCATTGTATATATTTTGCTCCTTTGTCAAAAATGATCTGTCTATATACAGATCATCTGGGTTTTGGATTCTGTTCCATTGGTCTGTATATCTATTTTCCTGCCAATACCAAGTTGTTCTGATTATTGATGCTTTGTAGTATAGACTGAAATCAGGAAGTGTGATGCTTCCATCAGTATTTTTTTTTTTTGTAGGAATGTTTTAGAGATTCGGGATATTTTGTGGTTTTATATGAATCTTAGAATTTTAAAAATCGATTTCTTGAAAGAATGTCTTGTGGGATTTTGATGGGAATTGCATTAAATCTGTGTATTGCTTTGGGTAGTAGGGCCATTTAAAAATTTTTTTATTGTTTTTTGACAGAGAGAGACAGAGAGAGATAGAGACAGAGACAGAGAGAAGGGGGAGGGCCCAGAGCAGTCTCCACAGTTGTACACTATCAGTTTTTGACATGGTTTCTTTCCACACAGGTGGGCGGGGACTGCGCAGAGTGGGAACTGGGCCAGGAGCCACCCACATGGGAAGCCTGCTCTGGTGAGAACCAAACTGGGGCACACCCCAGTTTAGTATATAGGTCCACATGGGCCGGGGTCAGGATTCAATTCTTGGACCCTGGGGCTGCAGGATGAGTGCTCAACCCGCTGAGCCATCCCGGCATCCCCAATGGCCATTCTAACTATGTTGATTCTTTCAATCCATGAACACAGAATATCTTCCATTTCTTTGTTTTTTCTTCAATTTCTTTTAATAGTGTCATATAAGTCCATCACATTCTTTGTTAAGTGTATACTTAACAAAGTATTTTATTCTTTCTGTTTTGATTGCAAAGGTATTGTTTTTCTCATTTTTTTTTCCTGAAGTTGTTTGTATATAAAAATGCTATGGATTTCTGTACAATGATTTTGTATCCTGCAACTTTATTGTATTCATTTATTATTTCTAATAGTTTTATGGTGGAAGGAGAGTCTTTTAACTTAGAATCTGAGGTTAAGGCATTCGCTGTGCCAATATTTAATGTAGGATCTCCTTAGGTCACAGGGGTGGCGAACCTTTTGGCGATTGAGTGCCAAAGTTTATGAAATAAGAGTATACTCGCTTGACTCGCGTGCCAACCCATTGAGTGAGATAGAGGTATTGATTATTTTTATGTCTATAAGAGCATAAACAATTTTTTAAATGGTATTCACAGCTCCGCGTGCCGAAATAATTGCTCTGCGTGCCACAGGTTCGCCACCCCCGCCCTTAGGATATAAAACAGAATTAATCCACTATCTACTGATTTACAGATGGTTCCTTATAAACTGAGATGAATGAGTTTGGTTCAGGTATTGTGATCATTCTTAGAGAGGGTAAGAATCTTTACCTAGAAATGAAATTAAATGCATGCCTGGCCACAGTGGTTATAGGATTATCAAGGATCACACAAATGAGCAATGTCTGCAAAATAAAAGTCATTATCAAAGCTTACTATTAAATATTAACAATGCTACCCTGAAACTCTAAATATAGCATTTGCTTAATTGGCTATTAAAAAGGAAGATTTCTTAGCAAAGTCAAATAGGCACATAGACCATAGGTGTGTGAAACAACGTATGTTTATACCTTAAGATCATCACATTCCATATCTTCTCTAGGTTTACTCCACTGTTTTAAGTATTCCATATATTTTTTCTTTTCTTCCCGTAATTTCTCTCTTTCCTAAAACAAAAGGTTAAGAAAAATTCTTATAAGAAACAGATAAAAATTTGGGAGCTTGTATAAAACACAAATACTAAACTAGGAACACTGTGTTTGGGAGTCAACAATTGTTTTAAGATTTCCTGGTAATTTTGATGCACATCCAATTGTTAGAATCACTGACCAAAACAACGCCTCTCTGGGATGCCAGGATAGCCTAGTGGTTGAGTGTTTGCCTCTCAATCACGAGGGCTGGGGTTTAATTCCTGGCCGCAGCCTGTGTAAACTCATATGCTGAACTGAGGTGCAACTGGTAACCACGGGGATAGCTTGGCCACAAAGGTTCTCACCTCCCTTGCAGGAGGCCCCTGGTTTAGTTTCCACCTTTGTGGAATAAAACCAAGTCACAACTAATGATGTACAACTATGAGGAAGGGGGGCCCTCCCCTTTTCTCTCTCAACCTTCTTTCAAACAATAATTCTTTAAAAACAAAACAAAACAAAAAAAAACTCCTATCAAACACAACTGCTACAAAGATAAAACATGTCTGACATGTAGTAGCTCTTGGATAAATATTAATTCAATCTGACCATGCCTATAGCAGCTCTCCCCCTCCTTCAAATCAATTAGATCCTGATAAAGTAGGTAAAATTATTAGAGTACCTAAAGTAAAACTACCCCTTATATTTGCAATACATTGTTGTTTACAAGATTCATTTAAACCTGACTAATAGTCTAGGGACACATAGAGAGAGCAGTAATAAAAAGCAGTATTAGAATACAGTTGGTGAACTTCTCTTTCTTTTTAATATAGACCATTTCTCTTGCTCATCTGGCCTTTTAAAACCCCTATTTCTAGCATCTGGTATTTGAAACCGCAAGATAAATACTGACATTAAAATGTTTCCAATAAAGTAGACTAATCTGATTAACTATTATGCAGTTACTAAAAATTTCACCTTACTTAATTTAATAAGATGAAGAAATGTTTATAATAATGTTAAACAAAATAAATGTATACCAAATTTTAATCATTGAATATATTTTTTAAAGCTCTGAATAAAGACTAGAAATAAATTAATCAAAGTGTTAATGCTATCTCTAAATGTTACTATTTGAATTACAAGTGTTTTGTTTTGTTTTTCTCTCTACCTTTTCTGGAATGAACATATAGGTATTAGGTATCTCTACCCCACCCCAATGGCCTATTTGAAATAATTCAAAAAACTTCAGCCAATTTAAACAAGCATAGTGTATAACATGGTCATCTAAGCCTACTTGTGAATATCTTAGAAAATCAATGACAATGACTGACTTTGGGAAAAAACAACTATTGAATTCTCTAAGGAATATCTACCACTTAAGATTATAATAAAGATTTGCTGAACTACCCTATTATCATAGATACCTTATACTTCAAGGAGAGTAAGAACACTGTAATAATTCTTATTAATCATAGATTTTACTGTATTTTTCTAACTCTGTATTTTACTTTTAAAGGTTTCACCCGTATCATCTTCCCTAAATTTGTAAATCAAAATAATGAAGAATATCAACTTTAGAATTGCACTTTTTAGAAGAGGCTTTGAGGCATAAAGGAATACATACATATATGTTGGTCCTCAATTCATTAAAATTTCCAAAGAGGTAATCCAATACAATATATCAATACTACATACACAACTATATCTGAATGTGAATGAAAGTGGTAGAAGCACTTCAAAATTAATCATGAATTTAAATATGAAAAGTACTATTTACTATATGCAGAAATATAGCTGATATACTTGAATGAATACCTTTTCTCTTTCTATCTTAAGCCTTTCTTTTTCTTCTTTCTTCTTTAGTCTCTCTTCTTCAACAATTTTCTTCAACTCTTCCTTCTTTTTCTCTTTATCTTCCTTTTCTTTTTTCTTTGCTTCTAAGGCATCTGCTTTTTCTCTTTTTAATTTAGCCCTTTCAAAAGCTGTGGAGAAGGTCAAACTTAGAACTATACACAGACAGAAAACAACATGTTTTTTATTGTTAAATTTATGAGGGTGACATTGGTTAGTAAAAATTACATAGGTTCCAGGCGCACAACTCTACAGTACTTCGAACAACACATTTTCTTAATGTAGCAAAAAAATCCTGAAATAATTTAGGGTTAAATGAGATCAGTAGAGACTCACAGGGGTTGTAAATTCCTGATAGAAGCCAGGAGATTAAAATAAGAGAAGTTCCAGGAGGAAGCCAGCAGATGATTAAAATGGGAAAAGCAAGTTGGCTGGGTTTAAGACAAACTACTACACCGGGACAAACATTTGCTTGTCTTTGAAAGTCCTGTTGATCAAAGTGTGGTCCTAAGATCAATAGTAAGGTTATTTATCACCTTGTTTAAAATGCAGGATCTCTTCTCTCACTCAGAACTGCTAATTTAGAATCTTTGTTTTAATAAGTTTTCCAAGTGACTCATATGCACAGTCAAGTTTGTGTGAAGCAAACAGAATGACCCAAAATATTTGTAAGCTGTAGAAGCTCCAACTTGTGCTTAATCTAGCATTAGGTCAGTTTAAAAGGGGATGTGCAAATATTCCTTTAAGAGATGAGCAGAGGTCTCATTTATCACACAAATCAATAAATACCCGAGGGAAAAAAGTATGTTTAAAAAAACAAACACAGAAATATGCCATTTTAGAAACGTTCCCCACCTGGACAATGAGGTATATATTTTTTCTTGTACCTAAATAGTTTCTAGAGAGACTGTTAAGACTTACCCAGTGACTTCATTTCCTCTTGCTTCAAAAGTTTGTCTATTTCTTTAGTAGCTTTGTTCCTATAACTTGCAATAGTCTGTTTATTAGCAATGCTGTCCTCCTAAAAAATAAACCAAGAAACCAAAGTTGTAGAACCAGTTTTACACACTGATGGTCTGCCTTATTCTTACATTAAGAGTAAAAACCCAATTTAAAAGCTGTCATCAATTATACTTTCTTTATACAAAACTGAGGTTTTATTCTAACGTGTAACTGAACTTAAAAAAAAAAGATATATATTGAGGTAACAATGATTAATAACATAAATTTCAGGGGTACATCATTGTAATTCGCAATCTGTATATTCTATTGAGTGCTTACCACCTAAAGTCTAGTTTCCTTCCATTATCACATATTGAACCCCCTTTACCTAATTTGCTCTCCCCACTCTTTCCCTCTGGTAACCACCATTTTATTGTCTATATTTATGAGTTCTTGTTTTGTTTTTTGTTAGTTCTGTTTTTTCCTGTCTGACTTTTAATCAAACTATTCATAATTTTTATCACAGTAACATACCAAATGTAAGTTAATTCCACAGTTCTACTTATTAGTACAAAAACCTCCCAGAAAACAACTGGTAACATATGTATACAGACTGAAAAATATGTGTTAGAAACTAAAAAAAAAATCTTCCAGAGTACACTAGATGGTGTAGACATTAAACATGTAAGAGGTGATGAGAAGATGTCAGAAACATTCTCATGGCCATTGTCAAACAATGTCAAAAGTTTATTCTTACTTCATTTTTTGTGTGAATGTCTCTAACATGCTTAATCACAGTATTTTTTATCTCATAATTTAAATGCTCTTTATGTTTCAATACCATAATTTACTCCCTGTATTTCATCCTGTTTTACAGTTTAATAATTGCTTATATGCTTGTTTCCACTATGCCATAAAATCCCTGTGGCATGAAAGCCATGTCTAATCCACACTGGAAACACCTACAAGCCTCATTGCTGAGCAGTTATCACCATATAGTACATATGTTTTGTGTGTTTAAGAATGTGTTCTTGGAAAGCCAGGATGGCTCAGCGGGTTAAGCGCTTGCTTTGAAGCCCCGAGGACTGAGGATCTAATCCCAGCTCCCGCCCAGGTGGACCCACATACTGAACTGGGGTGTGCCCCCAGTTCAGTTAAAAAAAAAAAAGAATGTGTTCTTTCTTAAAGACTATGGAGGTGGAGGAGCCAAACACTGCTATTGATTTTTAATAGTTTCATTAAGAGCTACAGAGTATTTTTTTAAATCTATTCTCTACCTACCTGACTAAAAGATCCTCGTTTGGGAGGTCTCCCTCTTCTTCTGTTAGCAGGACTGAAGATAAAGGTAGGTGGCTCGTCAGGGAAGAAATAAGAAAACTCTTGTTCTGCTATTTTATATGTTGAAAGAGATGATGCCTTCAGAACAAAAGACACAAGGTACAATAAAAACACATTAGTAAACCATATAAAGATATGCTTTAACATATATGAATGCTATTAAAGACCAGGTCAGGGGAAGCCGGGATGGCTCAGTGGGTTGAACGCTCACTTTGCAGCCCCTAGGACTGAGGACTGAATCCTGGCCATGGCCCGTGTGGACCCATATGCTGAACTGGGGAGTGCCCCCAGTTCAGTTCTCACCGGGGCAAGACCCCGGCCCAGTTCCTGCCCTGTGCAGCCTCACTCCCACCTGTGGAATGAAACCATGTGGAAAAACAAATGATGTGCAACTATGGAGACTGTTCTGGGCCCTCCCCCTTCTCTCTGTCTCTGTCTCTGTATCCCTCTCTCTGTCAAAAACAATAAAAATAAATCTTTAAAGACCAGGTCAAAAACATTAGAATTTCTTATGCTATTATGTAGTAATACATTTTTTACTTGGTCTACTGGATGCTTCTAAAAACTATACAATTAATCAGCTCTACCAGAAAGAAAACCACAATTCAAAGGATTTCGTCACCAAAAAATACTCAAGAATATTTCAACAGTTTCTCGAATTCTGAAACTATTCCAAAATCACATTTATACAATAATCTTTTTTGTTTACTTTTGACTAATTCTGTATGAAATTTTTCTATCTAAATAAATAATCCATATATTTAACAATAAAATCCAGTGTATTAACCAATAAAATTTTCTTAACCATTTCCAAGCTTTTGAAAAACATTTTAATTTTTGGTTTAGGGTGATGATTTAAATATTTTTTAACTTTAATTTTTTATGTTTCAAAATTTTAAATGGTCTGGATAAAAGTAGAAATACTGAGTAATTCCTATAAAGTTTCATTCTCATTTTTATCAGACATGGTGTGGTGCTAGAGTAACTGCTAAATTCAAAAGAGTTTTTCTCCTTTCAGTTTATGCTAAGAACTTATTCATCTTTCATCCGTGTTCAACTCCAGACTTTTTTGATTAGCAATTTTCAAGATTTCTTTCGATCTAATGACCAAGATCAACCTTTTTTCTTTATCTCAAAGAAACTACGTGCCATTTACAGAAATATCTTTCAGGAAATGTGTAAGAAAATAATGATACACAACTTTAAATTATTAACATAAGAGGAATACTTTTATTAGGAATTCAATTTTCTGTATATTTTCATTTTTAGAACATAACTTGTATCCAGCTATGTGACCATTCTCAGTATATTGACAATGGCTGGGTTTTATTCCAGACAGCCCTCGTATGTACTCAAAAAAGGTCAAATACACTTCAATATGTTAGTTGCCTGGGTTCCTTACTCACACATATATAAAACACAATAAACATAAATACCCACATCTTTCTATACCTGTAGGCACTCCTAACAACAGACTACATTCACTATACTGGGTATCAAACTTTGTTGTTTTGTGTTTGTGTTCACATACATGTGCTTGCACCAGATACTCACGATCATTCATCATATTCTAAGAGAAAAATGTTTACTGTCACCTTCATTTTCATTTACTTATTGTGTTGAACTTATTTTCATGTTTATTCTGGTTTTCCTTGATGAGTAGCTGATGGCATCCTTCCTCACTGTTTTCCAATTGGGATGTTTTTTGTTCATTGGGGTAAGAGATCTTTTTAAATTAGAGTAATTGCCCAAGTGGCTGCTTAAGATGCACACATACAACTTTCCACACATATATATATATTCACTGACTGCCTATATCAAGTGCCAGGTGCTGTTCTAGATACATCACAAGTATCAAAATTGTTAACTTTTTGTAAAGCATCATTTTATATGGCTATTTGATATTCAACGTTATAGATTAAGCATAATTTAAGCATTCTCCTCTTATCAAGACCAATACATAAATATGTTTACATTTTTTTAAATTAGTTCTTTCAGATGTCTATCTTATGTTTTCAAGTTTTTATATTTCACCCACTGTGAATTTTGATATCTAGCTGTCTAGTTTTCTACTGGAGTATTTATGATTTTTTCTAATTAACTTGACTTCATTATATTCATTGAAATTATTTTTCTTCTGGCGCTTGCCCCTGAAATCTATTCACAACATTTTAAGCCTACATAAGTTTATTTTATTTATTTATTTTTGACAGAGAGAGAGAGACAGAGACAGAGAGAGAACTGAACTGGGGGAGCTCCCAGTTCAGCATATGGTTCCGCACGGGCCGGGGCCGGGATTCGATCCCCAGTCCCCGGCGCTGCAAAGTGAGCGCTTAACCCACTGAGCCATCCCGGCTTCCCCAAATATATATTTATTTATGTATTTTTATTGTTTTTTTGACAGAGAGAGAGAGAGAGAGATACAGAGACAGAGAGAACCAAACTGGGAGAGCCCCCAGCCCAGCACATGGTTCCACACGGGCCGGGGCCGGGATTCGATCCCTGGTCCCCGGCACTGCAAAGTGAGCGCCCAACCCACTGAGCCATCCCAGCTTCCCCAAAGATGTGGATGCCTCTTTTTTTTTTTTTAAATGTATTTTTATTTATTTATTTATTTAGACAGAGAGAGATACAGAGACAGAGAGAGAACTGAACTGAGGGAGCTCTCAGCTCAGCATATGGTTCCACACGGGCCGGGGCCGGGATTCAATCCCTGGTCCCCGGCGCTGCAAAGTGAGCACTTAACCCACTGAGCCATCCCGGCTTCCCCCTACATAAGTTTATACTGTCAAATATATCTCATTTTTGGTATTTCTTTTCTATTGTTCCTCCTAAGTACTTCAACATTCATAATTAAGATTTGTTTCATTTCATTTCCTTCTTTTTTGAGTTAGATATAATTTTATTTTTCCAAATAGTTAAGCAAATGTTTCAGTTTATTTAATAAATAACCTATTTTGGTCTCTAGAGATTTAAAATACTAGTTTTCACACAGAATAAACTCATCTTTTTTTCATGTCTTTTCTTTTGATGTAATATTTACAAATAATGAAATGTACCAACCTTAAGCACAATAGCTGATTTCTGAAGCACTGTTCTTTGTATCTATTTTTGTGAGCCAGAACCATACCATTAGAAAATTAGTTGCCCCAACCTCATAACTTTGCTTTTCCCAAGTTTTGCATCTATTCTCACCTGACTGATCTTTTTTACAAGGAAAAAAAAGTGGTAGCACGTGGACCACCTAGTAATGCTAGACATTAAGAAAACAATATTTAATCTAATAAATATAAAGAAAACTGGCTCTAGATAGAAAGACAGCTATTTTCAACCAACTATGAAAAAACATTTCTGCAATGTTACAATTTTATACCATTACCCATTTCCCTCTTTTTTTCTTCTAACAAATTTCATGTTCTAATTACCTTAATTTTAATCACTCCATCTTGGGTTTCACAGTGTTGCTTCAGAAAAAGCTTTAGTTTATCACGAGAAAATAGGTGTTTTCTCCGGCTAATGGGAAAAAGAGGAATGTATTAGTATCAAATAATTAAATGCAAATTCTATAGCCTCTGTAAATCCATAACCTCAATTTCAAGCCTGGGAATAGTACATTTCATTTTCACATAGCATTTATGTAAAAATAACAAAAAACTTCATACAGAAGTATTATATTTATGTAGAATGCTACAAGATCTACTTGATTGGATCTATTATAAAAGTCCATTAAAAAGACTATTAACATCTATTGCTTAGGAACCACTTAGAAATCAAATAAACCTCAAGGAAAATATACTATGGAGAGTAAACCAAATCTTATAAAATTAGATGCCCATTCCTACAGTATCAACATTAAAATTCTTTTTTTAATTTTTTATTGTTTTTGACAGAGAGAGAGAGAGAGAGAGAGAGAGAGAGAGAGAAAGGGGAGGGTAAAATTCTTAAAAAAAATTAAGACCAGTAGACCACCAAATGTCACATAACATTATGTAAATCAACATTCAAATGAATCTTTGTGAACCAAGTTGAACAGGTATTTTATTAAATTGTAAAATATTTTGTATTTAAACTTCACAAGGTAGCTAACAAATTTATGAAATTAAAATGAAAGAGAATTAGAATTTTTAAGATTCTAAGAATATACTATTATTGATTCTTCCTTGCCTTCAATTTCAAAAAGAACAACCATAACAGTAACAATCATCACAAGCAAAACATCAACAATAAGGAACGCACTAGTACTTCTAGAAAGGTTCTGGAAAGAAAGTAAATGTTCTAATTAAATTCAATGTGTTCAAGAAAAAGTCAAGTTAAAAGCTTCTATGAGTGAATAAACAGTATAGGAGTTTTAAAGTAGAAGACTTCCCAAATATTTATAATCTTTTCCTAGAGTATACAAAGGACTGCATGGGAGAAAGTAAAGTGTTCTAGTTTACTCCTATGTCCCAGCACCACATAGCAGCTGACAAAAAGACTGTAATTATCTGTTGACTATTGAGTAAATATATACTAGTCCTTGAGAACTATATAATTTTATATGTCATCCACTAGCCACATGTGGGTGTTTTTTGTTTTTTAAATAAAATTAGAAGTTCAGTTCCTCATTATTACTAGCCACACTTAAAGTAATCAATAGCCACAATAGCCACTGGATAGCACATGTTTCCATCATGGCAGAATGATCTACTTGTCGGTGCTATTTTATCATATCAAGTTTTCCTTAGAGGAACAGTACTACCTTTTGATGCAAATAAAGAGCTGCACGTCATTTAAGCCTTCTATTATAAAGTATACCGGTAGCTTTCTTACCTTATAATTCTTTGACTCACCAATTAGGAAGAAAATTAGTTAATAAGACAATAACCAAGAAGTAGCATAATTATATTTAAAGTATAAGTCAAAAAGTAGAAAAATGAAAAACATTAAATAGGGAACATTATATAAAGAACATATACATTTTTAAACATTTATTTTATTATTTTTGACAGAGACAGAGAGAGATAGAGAGAAGTGGGAGGGCCCAGAGCAGTCTCCCAAGTTATATGTCATCAGTTTTCTATGTGGTTTTGTTCCACAGAGGTGGGCAGGGGTAACACTGAGAGGGAACTGGGTTTGGGGCCTCCCGCAACACACCCTTGAGCCAGGGGTTGAATGGGTGTGTGGGGGGGGGCAGCGTGGGCGGTGAGAACCAAACTGGGAGCCTCCCACATGGGACACACACCCCAGTTCAGTGTATAGGCCAGCAAAGGCCGGGGCTGGGATTTGATCCTCAGTCCCTGGGGCTGAGTGTTTAACCTGCTGAGCCATCCTGGCTTCCCCTAAAAAAAACATATCTTAAACTAAAGGCCAAAAAAAAAGACAAATCAACTATGAATAATATTGATAGCCTCAATTGTGTTATTCACTAGCCCATAAACTGAACTAATTCAAGTTTGAATAATCCATGAGCATTATTTTGAAAAAACTGCTTTTCTTTTCTTTTCTTAAAAGATTTACTGATTTTGACAGAGAGACAGAGAGACAGAGACAGAGAGAGACAGAGAGAGAGAAGGGGAGGGCCTAGAGCAGTCTCCATAGCTGTACATTGTCAGTTTTCGACACAGTTTCATTTCACACAGGTGTGTGTGGGGTGTCATGCAGGGTGGGAACCTGCTGGGGTGGCCTGCCTCCTGCATGGGATGCATGCCCTTGAGAGCTGGGCTGAACTGGGGGCCTCTCACATGGGAAGCTCACCCTAGTGGGAACTGAACTGGGAGCCTCCCACATGGGAAGCAAACTCCAGCTTAGCATGTGGCTTTGCATGGGCCGGGGCTTGGACCGGGAACTTGATCTTCAGCCCTCAAGGCTGCAGGGCCAATGCTCAACCCACTGAGCCATCCAGGAACCCACCACTATTTTTCAATATACAATAAAATGTAGAATGCTTCAGAGATTTTATTGGTGGGCCTTAAAAAACCAACCAAAGAAAGAAACTACACACACCTCCATATAGTTACAGAAAATAATATATCCAATTCAGGATTCACTCAACACTTATATCTTTGCTTTGGACTCATGAGTATACAGGGGAGCAACAGGGATGGAGAAAATAAGTAAAAATATTTTACATCAAATGGAATGCAAGATTGACTCCTATGTGTTAAGTTTATAGCTGGCTGATAATGTCAATTTACTCTCATATGACACAGAGCCTAATCTCAACAGGCAACAACAATAGGGATTTTCTTAAAGTATTATTTACGTACCTCGAGGCAGTTCTTTTAAATATTTATTAACCACTCACTACATCTCTCTTTTGATTAGGTCTCAAAGATGAATTTTTAAGGATACTCATTTTTTAACTTTCTTAAGGAATGAAAAGAGACTGATGTTGTGTTTAATGAATAAAATAAACAAAGGTGATATATTTAAAGCACCATCAGATTTCTCACCTTTGAAAATTATATTGTCTTTAAATAGGATCTTTCTTAATTTCTTAGATGTGAAGACTAGTAGGGATTTACTAATCTAAACAAAGGGCTCAAAGGAGATGCTGGAATAGCTCAGTAATTGAGTGCTTGCCTCATAATCGTAAGGTCTAGGGTTTGATTCTTGGACCCTGCTTATGCAATCCTGGTCCTGGCCTGTTCCAATTCATATGCTGAGCTGCAGCACAACTGGTAACTGCGGGATGGTGAAGGTTCTTGCCTCCCATGCAGGAGGCCCCCAGTTTGGTTCTTGCTCCACGTGGCCCCACATCCACCTGTGTGTGGAATGAAACCATATCACAACTAATGATATACAACTATGGAGACTACTCTGGGCCTTCCCGCCTTCTGTCTCTCTCACCTTCTCTCAAACAATAAAATAAAATCTTTAAAAATAAAAAAAATAAACAAAAATCTCATGCAGTCCATTAGGAGTTACTTTATCAGTCTATGAACATATAACCACGTATTTATTTCAAAAAGGAAACCAATCACTTGCAACACTACCCGTTTGTTCTACATCAAATTTTTTTTCACTTTTTAAATTTTATTCTTTGAGAGAAGAAGGGGAGGGAGGAAGAGAGAGAGAGAGGTGGAGAGGGCCCAGAGCAGTTTCCATAGTTGTACATCATTAGTTAGGACATGGTTTAATTCCACACAGGTGGATATGGCGTTGCTTAGGGCGGAAACGAACTGGGGGTCTCCTGTAGGAGAGGCAAGACCCTTGACCACTGAGCCATCTGGTGGTTACCAGTTGTGCCGCAGTTCAGCATATGGGTTTGCACAGGCCACAGCCAGGAGTCAACCCCAGACCTTGCTATTGCAAGGCAAGGGCTCAACCGCTGTAGCAGCCCAGCTTACATCAAATCTTAATTCAACATAATTACACATATTACTTTAAACCAGCATAGAAAAGATACTGAATTTTACCTGATTTGTGTTGCTTTCACAATAGCACACTCATACAATTCTTTTTTAGTGGGTTGCACCTTGTACTTGAATAATAAGGGATCAATTGCATCTCTTTTCTTCCTAAAAAGAGCAAAGACACAAATCAATTAATAATTTCTTCAGAAATGTGAGATTTTAAATGGAAATCTAGTTTCTAAGAACATACTGTAACAGAATTGAATACTTTTTAACTAGGATTTTGTAAGTTACTGACTTTCATTGCCATTCTATTAGCCAAAATAGTACAAAGTACTACTTTATGTTTGGTAGGTACATATTTTAATTACTCATTTGATAAATTTTCCTTAGGTGAAGAAATTAACAAGAGAAGCACAGAGTACCCAGTTTAGGTTAGATAAATTTGTAAACAAATAAATAGCTCTTGGATTTGCTTTTAAGCTTCCTTCTTCATAGCTATATAATCTAAGAGCAAAAGTGAAGATAATTTAGTTCACCCTGTTTTAAGAACTGGTAAAGAGGCTTCACATTTAATTTCTGCCCCTACCAACTTCTAATCTTTTCTTTCCTTTGAGGGATTTCACTCCATTTGAGGCATTCATTCATTCATATGTTATGAAGTTCAACATGCTACAATATGCATGTGCCCTGAAAAATTGTATTACGTGCAATAAACCAGGTACAAAAGAACAGATATTGTATGATTTCACTTACATGAAATATATAGACGAGGTAAATTCATAGAGACAGAAGTAGGTTAAAGGTTACTAGAGGATGAGGGAGGAGGAGGAAATGGGGAATTATTACATAATGGTTTCAGAGTTTCTGTTGGGGTGATGAAAAAGTTTTGAAAATAGTGGTGATAGTTGCATAACATTCTGAATGTAATTAATGTCACTAAATTGTACACTTAAAAGGTTAACATGGCACATCCCACTCCCACAAAATGCTGGTGATCATTTTGAACACCTAAACTTACTTAATTCTAAATATGTTGCTTTAGTATAATATCCTACAGATATTATGAACAATGTGATGCTGGGTAAATTTTTTAATTCTGAAATTCTATTTCTCCTCAATGATATAAAAATATGACTATGATCATCTATCCTTATAAAGCAGTTCTGAGGAATAAATGAAACAACATATGTGGGTGCTATTATACAGTTTAACTCACAGAAAATGTCCAACAAATAATTGTTCCATTCTCTTCCCTTCAACCCACCTACTGAAACAGGAGAAAAATCCAGATTATGCTTTGTTGGTAGGGAGCAAGCTAGAAGTAAATTTCTTACTTAAGTTAGGGAATAACTCAACAGTGTAAAAGTCCAAAGATGACTGTTTCACCCTTCCTGGTATTTCAGGATACAGCAGTAACAATCTATAAACAACTCGGCATTTTACGAGGTTGATGTATAGTGAAGGTCCAGATTCTTTGAGACTCACAAACAAAGCGTTAAAAATGTCTATAAGTAGAGTAAAAGTACCTATATTCAAATTATAAGGCAGAGCTTACATATACTAGAAATTAGGAATTATTATGCCTATGGCCCAATTCAATTATACATTGTGATGAACTTGTTATAAGTAGTGCAGGTGGGATTTACCTATGACAATCTTCCTCTAAATTTTACATATAACAGGTAAAATATTTAGTATTACTAATTGGGATTCTGAATTAATTTCTCTGTACTCAAGGTAACAAATTAGCCATTGAATATGCAGGCAGCTCATATTCAAATCAAAAAGGAAGGGAAAAAATATTAATGCACTGAATAATAGTGGTGAACCTAAGAATCTAGACATTCCTCATCTGAAAGCACTCACAGCACCTACAATAAGTAGAAGAGTATATTAAAAGTTACTATAAAGGAACCTTAAATAACAATCACTTTAAAATAAAAAAATTTAAACAAATGCTTACCGTATTTAAACAAACTTAAAAAATATCTTTTATATACAAATCTTATTTAACCCTTCAGACTCATCTAATATATAACTAACTCCATTTAAGGGTTATAATCTTTGATAAAGTCCAAACAAACCCATGATAACTGTCAGAGCTGCTTAAAGACATACACTCACTTATTGCAATATCCACTAATTTTGTATCCCAAACTCTTCAGTCACTGAGAGACACAGACAGTGACCTATTAATTTCTTTTTCTGCTTAATAGTAGCCACTCAGGAAAAAATGAGATGTATCAAAAGACTGATATTGGTCCATGTCATGCTTCAGTCATTTACCCGCAAAATAAAATTTTTCCTGTCAGGTGCATACTAGCTAGAAGACTTCACCCAAAGCCAATTAATCTTTCAAAGGCTCAGGTTTTTTTGTTTTTTTTTTTAAAGATTTATCTTATTGTTTTAGACAGAGAGAGACAGAATGAGACAGAGGGGAGGAGGGCCCAGAGCAGTCTCCATAGTTGTATGTCATCAGTTTTGCGACATAGTTTCGTACCACACAGGTGGGTAGGGGCCATGCAGGGTGGGAATTTGAATTCCTCCTGCATGGAAGGCATGCTCCCATGAGCTGGGGCCAAACCAGGGGCCCCCACATGTGAAGCTTGCCCTAGCAAGAACTGAATTGGGGCCACACCCCAGTTCAGCATATGGGTCTGCACAAGCCGGGGCCAGGACCAGGACTCGATCCTCAGAACCTGGGGCTGCAAAGTGAGTGCTTAACCCATTGAGCCATCCCGGCTTCCCATAGGTTTTTGTTTAAAAAAAACAAAAAAAATAACAGTACTCTTACAGAACTGACAAATATGCTTATCATGCACTTAGCACAGTGCCTAGACACAGTAAATGTTCAAATACTAGTTACTGATGCAACAGTTCAAGTCAGACAAAATGAGAACTTTAATTACAAGGTTCTGAGGGACAGAACTTGATAGTTACTAGTATTTCAGGAGCAAAGGAGTTAAAGGAAGTATTTAAGAGTGGTCTCAGGTTTCTTCTTTGAATATTATGGTACTGTTCACTGAAAATAGGGAAGAAAAAGACACAGACAGCTAGATAAAGAAAGCATTGTTAAGTCTGAGATGCCTAAAAGGCAGAGAGGGAACAGAATGGAGCAATAAAGATTTAGATAGTTGTGCAGAACAGAAGAGGGAGCTGAACTAAAACATGTAACCACTCTTTTATCCAGTTGAGGATTCAGCTGAAATTTTAAATTTACTTGTAGATTGTGTGATTTCTTTTCTCCAAGAGCACTCAGCTCATCAATTGACTGAATTCCAAAGGCTAAAGTTTCTTTACCATATGCACCATAAATTGAACAAGTACAATAATTAAATTACAGAATGAATTTTCCCAAACAAACAAAAGTGGAATGTGTAAGTTTAATTGAATGAGGTGAGCTTCAATTGTTCTTAAGCTGCTGACTAGAGTTAACTAGGTAAGTTTCAATTTTGCAACCTCTAACATGTGTTGTTGAACCACATTGTTTAAATGAATAGTGTACCATAGTATGACTAGAAAGGAAGAAGGAGAGATTAAAGAAAAAACCGTTTCAATGGGATATTACTAGCCAATCTGATATACATTTTAAAAATTAATAAAAATCACTTACCCATTTTGAAAAGAACTATTCTGTGTTTCTGAATCATCACTATCACTGATAATAATAGTTTCTTCATCTATACTGCTGATATGTCCATTAGCAAAGCCATTTTGATGTGATGGAGGAAGGACTTCCAAAATCCTACACTGTAACCTGAAAGAAAATGATGTATTTAAAAATGCAAATTATGTGATATTTTATTATCAAACCTTTCAGAACAATCTATTTTGAACAATTAAAAAGTTATTTTGTTATATATAAACTATGATTGATGTATCCAATTTAATAAAAAGGAAAATCTATAATTTCCAATTTAAGGAAAGGTTAGCTATTATTAACTAAAGTTACTACTTAGAAAATCTAATTCTGGCATAATATCTCATTATACAGATTGGGCCTTACAGTTTTTCAAAACCTCCAATATTTTAAATTCTGAAATTCTCTTATCATAACCACTTTTATTCTCACTGTAACTTTTGTTGTGATTTCTGATCAATGGAAAGCTTCCTATTTACTAACTCAATTAACCTTATTTTGGTTTCTCTTACTTCTGCTCACTCCTGGATTTTATAGGATGCTATTTCAGAATTTACCACAAATAAAATATTCCCCAATCTCATTTTACTGTGCCGATTTTCAAGTAAAATAATTAAAATGTGGTATACCACCAAATACAATGAAATATCATTTAGCAAAAATATAGAAATAAAGTACTGATACACTCTACAGAACAGATAAACCTTGAAAACATGCTAAGTGGAAAAAAAAAACCCCAAAAAACCAAACCGATGTCAAAAGCTACAATAATATATGACTTTGTTTAAAGGAAAAAACAGAATAAGCAAATCTATTGAGACAGCAAGTAGATGCGTGGTTGCCCAGGAACTGGGGGCATGGGAGGAGAGGGTTTAAGAGAGGACAGAAATGGGCAGTGGTTATTAATGGGCACAGGCTTTCTTTTTGGGGTGTAAAAAATGTTCTAAAATTAGTTTGTAGTGATGTGCAACTCTATGAATATACTAAAAACCACTGAGCTGTACATTTTAAATGGATGAATTTTATGGTGTGTGAACTATACTAAAGTTGTTCAAGATAGTACAAGTAAGGGGAAGCCGGGATGGCTCAGTGGGTTGAGTGCTCACTTTGCAGCGCCGGGGACCAGGGATCGAATCCCGGCCCCGGCCCGTGCGGAACCATGTGCTGAGCTGGGAGCTCCCCCAGTTCGGTTCTCTCTCTGTCTCTGTCTCTGTATTTCTCTCTCTCTCTGTCAAAAATAAATAATAAAAAAATATATTTAAAAAAAAACAAGATAGTACAAGTAAAAGCAGGGTAGAGCAGTGAGGAAAAGGGAAAAGGGAAGGGGGGCTAGAGAGAGGGAGAGAGCACCTCTACAACTCTTAGGCAATCCAGGGGGAGGTTTTATTAACTAAGAATATTTTAAGCACATATATATCTACCAGTGAGTAAAGCCCTATTCTCTGGAGAAAAATTGGCTCAAAATTAGACAATTAGCTCACTGCATCATTCATTTGGTCACTCTAATGCCATAAACAAGTTTTAATATATTGTGGGCATTCTTTTAAGACTGCCTGTCTATTCACCAACCCC
Source organism: Craseonycteris thonglongyai (assembly GCA_004027555.1). Lineage (NCBI taxonomy): Eukaryota > Metazoa > Chordata > Mammalia > Chiroptera > Craseonycteridae > Craseonycteris > Craseonycteris thonglongyai. The sequence continues at coordinate 18,454 of PVKE010001869.1, forward strand.
ATATTCCTAAGAACTTCATTCTTCCCAAACCCCATCTTCTTCCATATAGCTACTGGTAGAGCTGCCATGGTCCCACAAGACTCTGGCCAAAATTAATTGATACTGGGTGGTCGCCTTTTTGCTAAGCAATACATCTTTCTCAAGATTTTAATGTCTGGAATCTAGAAAGTAAAAATCAGTTCCTTTCTCATCACAGAATTTATAAGATATAAAATTCTGGTATTGATGGCACCCATGTTTCCTGCTACATAGAGCAGGCCAGTGTGCAGTGAGAAGACAAAGCTATACGAGAGAAGAGAGGAGAGATGGTAAGGGTACTAGAGGCAATCAGGTCTCTTATTCCTGGCCTTCCTCAGACTTAGATGTACCATGACCAGCTCAGATTTAATTGTTTACTCTTTCCTTTGATTCAATAAGTGACAATCTGACCTTTTGCATATGTATTTTCAAAATGAATTTTTGTCACAGCCAAAATAAACAGAATCATACAATTCCAGAAAGACAAACAATATACTTAGAGCTGGTTTGTTCTTGGAAGCAGGTGGCATTTCATGAGATAAGAGCACTTATTTTCATTAGTGTACATTTTAGCATATGCTCATATTTTCCTTTAGGAGAACATCTTTAGTATTCCCTACAGTATCTAAGTTTTCTATCAGGAATAGAGAAAACCAGGACTGTTGATTTCCTATCAGAAACTCTGCATTATACCCAAATAGAAGAAAGTAACTGGTTCTATAGCACTCCGACATTTAGTAATAACAAAATGCAGATTATGTGGGTGAATTTAAAGCACTCAAAACATCTTCATTCTTCACTCATTTCCTCTCACTCTGAGACTTATACAGGTTAAATTGAAAATATCATATAAGGTTTTTTTTTAATAATTTGGTTATATTAAAAAAAAGAGGAGACAATTTACTAAAACCACAAGTGAAAGTAAGGACATTACTAGTGATTTTACAGAAAAAAATGATTATAAGAAAATACTACAGACAATGGCATGATGACAAACTAAATAACTTAGAGGAAATGGAAAAATTCTTAGAAACACACAAACTACCAAAAATGACTTAAACAGAAAATCCAGAGAGATCTATAACTAGCAAGGAAAATGAATCAGTAATCAAAAACCTCCCAACAAAGAAAAGCCCAGGACCAGATGGCTTCACTGGTGAGTTTTACCAAATATTTAAAGAATACTAATTCTTCTCAAAATATTCCAAAAAATTGAAGAGAACACTTCTTAACTCCATCTATAAGGCCAGCATTACCCTGGTACACAAATCAAAGACATGGCAGAACATGGAAAGAACTCTTAAAACTCAACAAAAACAAAGAACCCAATTCAAAAATGGGCAAAAACCCTGAAGACATTTCTCCCAAAAAGATAAAAATGGCAATAAGCACATGAAAAGATTGCTCAGCATCATGATTCATAAAGTAAATGCAAAATCAAAACCACAATGAGATACCACTTCATACCCACTAACATGACTATTATTAAAAGAACAAAAAATAGAAAATGATGAGCACTGGTGAGGGTGTAGAGAAATTGTAAATCTCGTGCACTGCTGGTGGGAAGGTAAAGCGGTGCAGCTACTTGAAAAACAATATGGCTGTTCCTAAAAAGATTTAATGGAGAATTATTATATGACCTGGCAATCCCACTTCTATGTCCAAAAGAATTTACCCGTATTTTCCGGCGTATAAGACGACCGGGCGTATAAGACGACCCCCTAATTTTACAGTTAAAACAGGTTTAGGCCTATATTCACTGTATAAGACTACCTACCCCCCACTTCCGAGGCTGTAGTCTTACACAGCGAATATAGGCCTAAACCTATGTTTTAACTGTAAAATTAGGGGGTCGTCTTATACGCCCGGTCGTCTTATATGCCGGAAAATACGGTAAAAAGGAACTCAGCAGATATGGTTTTGTTAAATTTATTGGGGGTGACATTGATTAGTGAAAATTACATAGGTTCCAGGTGTACCATTCTATAGTACATTGTTTAATGTGTTCCATTATGTGTTCACTATCCGGAATCAGTTTCCTTTCCATCATCATATATTTGGCTTCCCCTACCCCCTTATCCTCATGTAACCACTAAGCTATTGACTGTGTCTGTAAGTTTTTGCTTCTTTGTTGCTTTCAGTTTTATATTCCACATGAGTGAAGTCATATGGTTCTTGGTTTTTTCTATCTGGCTTATTTCACTTAGCGTGATTATCCCAAGATCCATCCATTTTGTCTCAAATAGGAATATTTTATCGTTTTTTATAGCTGAGTAATATCCCATTGTGGAAATGAACCACATCTTCTTCTTTTTTTAAGATTTATTTTATTGTTTGACAGAGAGAGACAGAGAGAAGGGGGCGGGCCCAGAACAGTCTCCATCAGTTTTTCAACATGGTTTTGTTCCACATAGGTGGGTGGGAACTGGGAACTGGGCTGGGGGCCTCCCCCATGGGAGGCATGCCCCCTTGAGCCAGGGGCCTGCCTAACTGGAGGGGGTCAGGGAGTGATAACTGAACTGGGGGCTTCCTGCATGAGAAGCACACCCCAGTTCAGTATATGGGTCCACATGAGCCGGGGCCAGGATTCAATTCTGAGTCCCCAGGGCTGCAAAGCAAGTGTTTAACCTGCTGAGTCATCCCGGCTTCCCAAGTACCTCTTGGGGTGATAAAAATATTCTGCAATTAGATAGTGGTGATAGTGGCATAACCCTGTGAATATACTAAATCAACAAAATGGCATATTTTAAATGGGCAAATTTTATGGTGTGTGAATTGTACCTCAACAAAGCTTGTTTAGCAAAAAAAAAAAAAGCAGAAGATGAAAATGTGTGCACTGTATAAGCAAATTCTTCATTCTGTAAAGAAAGGATGGTAAATGAAAGGTGAGAGTGGGATCACAGATACATCATATTAGTGGATCCCATGAAGATAATGGAGAAATCCATTTAATTCTCTAAATAAGACTCCTAAAGATAAACCTCTCGCCATTGTCGGATATAAAGGCTAACAGAGCCAACATATAAAAATCAACAGGGATACCAAAGAAACTCAATCTAGAGCTTCTCTCATCACCAAAGCAGGGCACCCCTTTCGGATGCCAGGATCTTACCACCACTATAACCTCAAAATTGAAATCAATCTCTAAAGTTACACAAGTAGATGTGAATACAGAAAGGACATTATGTTCCTTGGGGTCTAGAACACATTCCAAATGAAAATCATCATGCCAAATCATTTCCCCACTATCACTGTAACAGAATAAAAGTTTATAAACATGACAGAACTCAAAAATCAAAATGGAATAAGACTGACATTTTTTATTGTTTATTGAACACTTGTTGTGTGCCTGACACTCCACATACAGCATTTCATTTAATCTTCATAAGTCTACTAAGTACGCAAAGGAAAGGTAAGTGTTGCTAAATATTTGCAAAAAAGTTACAAAAGTATTAATAGTAAGAAGGTGTTGGTGCCACAATTCCAACCAAAGGAAATCTAATCATTAGGCAAGCTTACATATTAAAGCTATTTTAACTGAAATTTAAGGGAAAAACATAAAAGGATAGGGTATATACATAGGAACTTAGAATCTAAAGTTGCAGAAATCTCAAGTCAGGCTTAAAGCTTATTCACAGAAACTAGTCAATAATAGAAGAAAAATATTAACTTCCATATAAGCCTGTTGGGCCAATAGCAGCCTTCTTCTCCTAGTAAAATGCTGTTATATTCTATTTATGTAGCAATTCAAAAATGTATACCACATGCACTCTTTTTAGTCTCACCATAGCCTGAAAAAATGTCATCCTCCAATAAAGTTAGTCTGACTCCAAAGCCTAGACCCTTCACTATCACACTATTCTTCCTCCCATAATACTAGAAATTTGAAACTTTTCTCAAACTATACACAAAAAAATCAAAGCTAAACGTATTCTATTAGAAGTGGTAAATGCATGAATACGGTATTTATATTTTTATTCTTTATTCCTTAAACATATCATTATTATTTATACATATTTTTAAAATTCTTTTTACATTAACTGTGTATTTAGGAAAATCAATGAAATGGAAAAATATTTTGCAACAGTATGACAAAGAATATAATGTGCCTAGTATTTAATAAGTAGTTCTCACAAATCTATTGATAACAAGCCAAAAGAAAAATGGGCAAAGGACCTGAACAAGTAAATAAACAATGAGATATCATCACATCTGACAAAGAGTAAAAGCCTAAAATATCTAGTATTAGAATGAGTATATAGAGAACCCAGGTCTAGCCTCTATGTCACTCTAGACCTGGGAGCTCCTGAATTACTTCACATATATGTAACACTTGGCAAGTCATCATGTTTGTCTCTCCTTTAACTGAACTCTTTAAGGGAATCTTAATCCTTATCCCCAGTATTAAGGATATCTTAATCATATCCCCAGTACCCAATCCAGTGTCTAGCCTATGACACTTATGAATTGCGAAGCAACTTGTCAGTGAAACACAATATCAGAACAATCAGAAATATCTAGGCCTAAGATGAGAGAAAAGATGACTAGGCTCATAATATTACTTCCTGAAGTTTCTAAATAATATAATCCATCCAGCTACTAAGGGCAAGAAGTCAAGGAGTCTTCCACAATTTCTCTGTTTCCGCACAAAGATTAAGAATGGCCAATATGTATTATGAAAATTAAGCTTTAAAATTTTTCAGAAAAATACCAACTTCTTATACTTTACAATTTAAAAGCTAAAATTTAACTCCCAGATTTCTCATTCCTACAATGTACCCTAGGTTTACTACTAACAGCTACCACTACTTGAAGTCCGTTTTTAAAGTACAACAAAAAAGCTATGCAAAAAACAATGAACATTTCTAGATATAAATAATAGTCCTAATATTAAGATTAACATTTAATGTATTCCAATGATTTGTAAAGCAGAAAACACTTCTGACATAAGTTAAATAAAAAAAATAATTATAAAGAGAAAAAAATTGCTCTGGTTCCCAAACATGGTCCTATTATTCCTTTCAATAAAATAGTATGAAACTCAAAAGTCTATTTTCTAAGTATATCATCAAAAATTGAAAAACATACTCCAAAGCAGTGCTTATAATATGATCCTTTCAAAAAGGGGTATGTTCTAGATGGGATTACTGGTGACATATTAATCTCTCTCCCTGAAAATAAAAATATAAAATTTTCCAAAAGTTACTAGACATAAACAGTTCTTCATTTTTTGCCATTTGTTACTTATACAATTAAAAATAAAGCTTATTGAATAATTCACCAAAATCATATTCAAAAATATTTAGGTCTTTAAAACACCTCTTGTCTTTTTAAGATTGATGTAGAGTACCATTTAATAACTAAAATGAATGATAATAATTTAAGACATTATTCTCATAATGATTCTCCAAAATAACACAATAAACAATTAAATAACTTTTGACTGCTAAAGTTTAATACTCAGAAAGAAAAAACTACATTCAGATCAACAGAGGGGAAAAAAGCATCCCCAAAACATTTTATAGTTATGGCCCCAAAAGCCAAGATTTAATGCAAAGATTACTACACTTTAGGAAAGGACTGACTAATTTTTAACTGATAGTTATAGAGAATGTCATTTTAAATTTTCATACCAGTATATGAAAATCCACTTTTTTCTTTTTATAGCATGTACTTTCCTTTTTAAGATTTATTTTAGTGTTTTTGACAGAGAAAGACATACACAGAGAGACAGAGAAGGGAGAGGGCCCATAGTTGTATGTCATTAGTTTTCAACATAGTTTCATTCCACACAGGTGGGCATGGGGCTGGCTGCACAGGGCAGGAACCAGGCCAGGGGCCTCCCACAAGGAGAGGCATGTCCTCTAAAGCTGAATCAGGGGCCTCCTATATGGGAAGCTTGCCCTGGAGGGAACCAAGCTGGGGGTCTCCCACATGGGAAGCACACTCCAGTTCAACATATGGGTCTGCTCGGGCAGGGGCCGGGACTCAACCCTCGGACCCCAGGGCTGCAAGGCCAGTCTTCAACCTGCTGAGCTATCCCAGCATCCTCTACCTTTTGTTTGGAAGACCTGGGTAAAAGAGAACTTAGTGGAGTATATAAAACTCAGTACTCATTAAATGAACTACTAACACCCAGCAAGGAATACAGGCATAAACTATCACGTAACATAAGAGGACATAGCAAATATCTTTTAAGATTTTTTTTTTAACTCTTAAATAAAGATGAAACTTCCATATAATGGAACTTATTAAAAAGAGAAGGAGGTGGTTAATAAAGCAATGGACTGATCTTCAAGATATTTTAAGTGAAAAAGGGTATAATGTAGAGTATGTTACCTTTTCTATTAAAAGGGGCAGGGGATTGTGTGTGTGTGTGCAGTGTACTGTGTATGCATGTACATGTTCTTGGTGGTCTACATAAAAATTATCTTTAGAAAAATACATAAGGAACTGCTAACACTAGGGTTCTGTGGGTAGGCTAACTGGGTAGCTGGAGGACAGTAAACAGGAAGCATTCTTCAGTTCACCTATTTGCATATTTTGAATTTGGTGCAATGTAAATGTATGCTTATCAAAAGAAAAATTTTAAAGTACTTTACCTGGTACCATTGTTCCTAATGACTTCCACAGTTTCTTCAACAAAATATCGATCTTTGACATATGCAAAAATATCATCACAAATTTCATGTAAGCGTGAACGATGTGTAAGGCTGGTCAAGTATAAGACTGGAATAATTAGTGATTCTGGAAAACTCTGAAGATTCTGTCTTGCTTTTTTTTCTGACTCAAGTGCTTCCTGATAGGTCAGTCCAGGTCTACCCGTCACAGCACAACTCCACACAAGACTGTTGCACAGAATGGTTCGTTCAAAAAAGTCACTGATTAAAAAACAGAAATAAAAATCCATTACCAATAATTTCACAAAATTTACATTAAAAACTGTTGAAGAATTGTGCCTTTATTGCAAAAACTTACATAGAATCATAAACGTAAACAAGGGTTTGGTAACTAGTCAAATTACACATTAGTACAAACCTAAAGACAAGTATATTTAAACTAGACATTGATATTTTGCAATTTAAAAGTACATTTAGCCAAAACTGGACTTTGATTTCCATCAGTTTTAAAACTGGGAATGAAACTGAAAATAAACTCAACCTTTCTTTTTCGTTCTAATTTTTATGCCTTATGTTCCAAAGCAATCAAAACACCTGGAGTCAATTCAAGCATTTAACTATGAATTTTAAAGGGCTTTATCATAATAGTGAAAAACTGGGAAATTTAGGCATCTAACAATAAGGAAGAGGTTAAGTAAATTACAGCACTTCATATGATGAAAAATCATAGTCATTCCAATAGTATAAAGGAGAGTTCTTAAATACATATGGTTCTATTTGTGTTAAAAGGAAAAAAAGAAAAAGACAGAAAGAAAGGAAAAGAAAGATAACCTAAAGAAGCATAAAAGAGTTCTGGAATGTTACACAAAAATCAAGGTAACAGCTACAGAGTGGGGATGGGACTGGGGGACTGTTCTACTTTAGTCCTTTCTTGCAGCATTGGAATTTTTTTTTTTTTTTTTTTTTTTTTTTATCTTTTCACATTTATAGAGAGAAATTATCTTTTTGTCTTCAGTGCATAGTTATTTCTATTTTACCTTTTGACAGATAGAGAGAGAGACAGAGACAGAGACAGTCAGAGAACCGAACTGTGGGAACTCCCCAGTTCAGCACGTGGGTCCTGCCTGGGCCGGAGCCGGGACTCGATCCTCGGTACTCATGGCCTCAAAGCGAGCGCTCAACCCGCTGAGCCGTCCCGGCTTTTCCCTGGAATTTTTTAATATGAGCATTTCTTTAAAAAATTCTATCCATTCACTTTTAAAATGCAAAAGAATTATAATGTGGAAAGATTTCTCAGGTATATTAAATAGAAAAAAACTCAAATTATTGGATAACACAATCCCATGTTTGCTAATTACAGTAATAAAAATGTGTACATTTATATAAATACTATTAAAGATTTTTGTTTTTGACAGAGAGACAGAGAGAAGGCGGCAGGGAGCAGAGCAGTCTCCATAGTTGTACATCTTTAGTTTTAGACATAGTTTCATTCCACAGGTGGGTGCGGGACTGCGCAGGGTGGGAATCAGGCAGGTGTCCTCCCGCATGGGAGGCACACCCCTGCGAGCTGGAGGCCTCCCACATGAGAGGCACACCCCACGGGGGCGGAACCCCGGGCCTCCCACATGGGAAGCTCAGTCAGCAGGTGCCAAACTGGGGTGGGACCCCAGTTCGGCATATGGGTGGGCTGCAATGCGAGCGATCAAGCCGCTGAGCCATCCCGGCTTCCCCTTACAGAGAAAGGGAGGGACTGGAAGAAGGAAAAGGAAAGTCTGTTAATTCTAAATACTCCTACATTGTTTGAATTTTTATAATGAGCATTTATGTATATTATTTATAATATTTTTAAACAGAAAAGGTTAGAAATATGCAAAGAAGGTTAACAGTGGTTGCCACTAAGTGGTAAGATATGCATAAATATTTTCCCCCTCTCTATACTTGATCTACTTTCCAATCATTATATGTACCGTAACTGATAAAATCCACTATTCTCTAACTTTTTCTCCTTCCTAAAATTCCTCTCCTTCTCCCACCATTTTAAAAAGTACTAAAACTGCTATATGTTTACTTCTAGGTTAGTTTATCTGTTTAGGTTATCCCTGTTATCAGATCTCCAAAGATTTGAGGGCAATTCCATTAAGACAGTTGCATTTGTACATCTGTCTGTAGAGCAATAACAACAACAAATGAAATCTATGGAAGTCAAGGAAGAGAAAGTAATCATATCTTAACATAAATGAGATCTAAAGGGATAGCACGCATATGCCAACTTAATGGCTATAATTCAGTACAAAGAAGATCCTTTTGAAGTATATACCCTTATGTAGAGGATATAATGGATGTCTCATTAAAATGCAAAGTAAAAAGGGATTATTTTTTACAAAGGCAGTTATCCTTCAGGAATTCAGAGGAAGAGAAAGAGGGGAGGCAGGCAAAAAAGATCAAGAAATTCTAGAACATGTTTTGGAGGAAGTGGCTTTAAAGAGTTAGGGTTGTAAAGAAATCAGTTGAGGAAATAAAGGCCAGAGGAAAAAAATATATAATCTGGTTTTTATAAACAAGAAAATCTGTCAGATAAATAAGTTATTAGCTAAGAGAGAGGCAACAGACATACCCAACAGGTGGTTATCAATGATGCAGAATAAAATGAATGGATGGATCTTGAAAGAGGTCTTATTTGTTTTACTGTCTAAAACTGCAGTTCACTTAGAAAACTTTATACGTTTTAAACCTTTTCCTATAGAAACAAACATATCTGAGACTTAGCTTCCCAAGCCAACACATAGTTAGTACATAATATATATGAGTTATACTTCTAATAATTTAAGTTTATCTAGTACTATTTAAGAAAAATATATTTTACATCTATATACCTTCTACATTAGTTTCTAAAACAGTGCTAATAGAAATACAATGTGAGCAACATACATAATTTAAAATTTTCTTGCCGCAATGTTTAATATTTTAAAAGAAAAACTACTGGAATTAATTTTATATTTAACCTAATATATTTCAAAATAATTTCATTTCAAAATGTAATCAATATTGAAATAGCTTACATTTTTTTGGTACTAGGTTTTCAAAATCCAGTATGTTTTACACTATTGCACATCTTAATTCTGACTAGTCATATTTCAAGTTCTTAACACCATGCCAAGTAATGGCTTCTATACTGGATAGCACAACTCTAGCCATAGCAGGTCAGTATCTGGTAACCTGAGGTATCCAGTAGGTCATGGGTATCTGGTACCAATGCAGGGGAACAGACTTTACACCCAGCTGCAATAAACACTATTTACATTTTTTAACATTATTCAAAACAACAAGGAGAGCAATGGCACAAGTACCACAAATCTCTACTGAATATGTGTTACCAGGCAGAAAAATGAAACAGTCAGTAACCAGTGACATACAGCTGTTTTTCTACACTAGATTTTCACAACTTCACACATAGTGTTTGTACTGTGTTTCCTTTGCATCTACCTACTCTACAAAGTTGTTGTTATACTAATAGCCCTGCTGTGCACAAAGGTCTACTCTCAGGAGGAGGGAGGCAGGGCAAATTACCACAGTAACAATTTCAATGCAAGGGGGAAAAAAAAAGCCCAACGGCTATTTTTCCTATTCATCACCCTCTACCAGCATGGCCCCATCTCTAACATTACAATCCTTTACTTTCTCCCAAGTCTTTTCTTTTGACAGAGGAAGAGAAGGGCCCAGAGCAGTCTTCATAGTTGCACGTCATTAGTTTTCTATGTTGGTTTATTCCACAGGTGGGCGTGGGCTGTGCAGGGCAGAATCAGGGCTGGGGGCCTCCTGCATGGGAGGCATGCCCCTGAGAGCCAGGGGCCTACCACATGGGAAGCTCACCCCAGTGAAAACTGAACTGGGGTCACACCCCAGTTCAGCATATGGGTCTGCACGGGCCGGGATTCCATCCTTAGACCCGACCCCAGGGCTGCAAAGCAAGCGCTCAATCCGCTGAGCCATCTCAGCATCCCCTCTTCCACTTCTATAATTCTGCTCCTCACCCATTCTTCATACACATTCAAATGTATAGAATTTTGTTAATATTAAACACTAGGGGGTAGGTCACAGTGCCTTTTCAAGTTCAATATTATAAAATGAAACTTATACAAGAAGCACATTTTACTATTGTGAGCAAAAATTTATAAAATACAAAGTACTGTTTAATATGAATATACATTTAGGCTAATATAGACTATTATGTCTTTGATTTACTATTAATACATTCCTTCAACAGTCTTTTTTACCAGAAATGGGCTTACTACCAGATGGAAGCCAAATTCAGCCTTCCATCTGTTTTTACAGGTTTATTGAAATACAACCGCAATACAACCACACCTATCTTTAGGTATTATCTGACTGCTTTCTTACATCATCTCAGAGTTGGGTAGGTGCAACAGACACATATGGCTGCAAAGCCTATATTATCTGGTCCTTTAAGAAAAAGTTTGGGGAAAGCCGGGATGGCTCAGCGGGTTAAGCGCTCACTTTGAAGCCCCGAGGACCGAGGATCAAATCCCCGCTCTGGCCCAGGTGAACCCACATGCTGAACTCAGGTGTGCTTCCCAAATGTGGTGAGGCCCCCAGTTCAGTTCAAAAAAACAAATAAATAAAATAAATCCTTTGGGGAAGCCGGGATGGCTCAGTGGGTTAAGCGCTCACTTTGCAGCGCCGGGGACCGGGGATCAAATCCCTGCCCCAGCCTGTGTGGACCCATATGCTGAACTGGGGAGCTCCCCCAGTTCAGTTCTCTCTCTGTCTGTCTCTGTATCTCTCTCTCTCTCTCTCTCTCTCTCTGTCAAAAATAAATAAATAAAGTAAAACCAAAAATATAAAAAAGAAAAAGTTTGATGACCTCTGCTCTTTACCATTATTTCTTTTTAAAAAAAAAATATATTATTTATTTATTTTTGACAGAGAGAGAGAGAGAGAGAGAGAGATAGAGAGACAGAGCTGAACTGGGGGAGGTCCCAGTTCAGCATATGGTTCTGCATGGGCCAGGGCCAGGATTCGATCCTCGGTCCCCGGCGCTGCAAAGTGAGCGCTTAACCCACTGAGCCATCCCGGCTTCCCCTACCATTACAGTGTCCCCTCGCCACTTCACGCTTCATGTTTTGCGGCTTCAGTGCTTCGCGGGTTTTCCCAAAATATTCATCAAAAAATAAAAATGAAAAAATACAACCATGTCGGCAGCCACATTGCGGAAAGGAGCGTTGACGGGGTTTTAGTGTTGTGTTGGCAATAACTTGTTTTGTTTAAGCGATAACTTTTTTTATTAATTAAGCCCTTATAATGCCGCCTAAGCGCTGTGCCCCTGCGAAAGCTTCCTCCGGGGCGCCCAGAACCCCGTTGACAGGGTTATGTCCTTGTACAGGGGAATTTTGAAGGAAAAGAAAAAACAAAGACAACAACTACCCATCACCATGTTTCTCTCCAAGGTAAAGCCCCCGGCTCTACCGTCAGCGCCTCCAGCAGAAGAGTCTCCGAGTGAGCCTAACGCTTCTACGAGTCACGTGAGAGCCTCTCCTCCGCCACCAACACAAGGCTCTTCGCCTCTCTCAGAAAGCGATGTTGATTCATGTTTATTACTGTATAAGGTTTTGTAATTAACCTTATTAATTAGCACTGACACGTTTAAGTAAATACGTATACTGTAATTTTTGTCTTAAATGAGTAAAGTATGAATACTGTTTACATATTTAAAACGTTCTTGTACCCGCATACACGAAAATTCCTAGGGGCAAATCCTACTTCGCGGTTTTTCAGCTTTCGCGGAAGGTTCTGTTCCCCATTAACTACGAAAAATGAGGGATCACTGTATTTCTTTCTTTTTTTAAATTTTTTTTAAAATTAATTAATTTTTATTTTTGACTGAGAGAGAGAGATACAGAGACAGAGAGAGAACTGAACTAGGGGAGCTCCCAGTTCAGCATATGGGTCCGCACGGGCTGGGGCTGGGATTCAATCCTCAGTCCCCGGCGCTGCAAAGTGAGTGCTTAACCCACTGAGCCATCCCGGCTTCCCCTACCATTATTTCTTAATGGTCTACATATGAGCCGATATATCGGCCCACCGCACTTTTCGCCTGAGATGCAAAAGCCGATGTATCAGCCTGTCACACTAAAAGGGTTAAGAAAAAATTGCTTGAGTTACCATGGGACTACTACTGGGGAAGAACATACCTGTAATTTAAAGTCAACCAACTCTCTGGTGAACAAACTAAGGAACAAAGGGCAACTTGCTGGTTATCTGAAAAACTAAAAATCTAGTATTAATAGAATAAGATTAAGAATGAAGTGACAAAAACCAGAAACTGAATACAATTCAGAAAAGATAAATGCAAGTGGACTGTACTCAATGGCCAAGTCTTTACTAACTAGACATAAGAAAAAATAAGAAAGATCCCCATAATGCTACAGAAAAGATCGAAGAGACATAGGCAAACTCCCCTGTCCACAAAATAATTAGAATAACTGAGAAATGCAGCCACAGGTTAAAAATTGACATAATTTCTGACTTAAACAGCATATGGTGTGCAAGACATGAAAAGTATAGCTTATAAACTTAGAAAAATAGTTATTTTTAGAAGACAGCATGGGTTGTTTTAACAATTTCCTTTATTGACAGGGTTATAAAAGCAGATAAGGCAATCACAGGCATGGCAGATTTAACATGCCTTATATTATACAGTATAAAGAAATCTCAACAGAAATTTTGCAGACCAAAAGGGATAGGCAGGAAATATTCAATGTGATAAAAAGCAAGAACCTACAACCAAGATTACCCAGAAAGGCTATCATTCAAAATCAAAGAGCTCCCCAGACAAGAAAAAGCTTAAGGAATTCATCACCACCAAAAAAATATTACAAGGAATGTTAGAGGGACTTCAAGGTGGGTGGGTGGGTGGGGGGGGAAGCAACAATATGAATAAAAAAATGGCAATAGTTACATATCAACAATTACTTTCAGGAAGCCGGGATGGCTCAGCGGGTTAAGCGCTCGCTTTGCAGCCCTAGGGTCTGAGGATCAAAAGTCCCCTCCATGTGGACCCATACGCTAAACTGGGGTGTGCTTCCCATGTGGGCGGCCCCCAATTCAGCCTCCAGCTCGTGGGATTCTCCACCAAGAGAGCTTCCCATGTGGGAGGCCCTTGGTTCAGCCCCCATGTCTCAGGGGGGAATAGTGGTGGGGGAGGTCTGGCCTCCCATGTGGGAGGCCTCCGGCTGGGTTTCTGCCCTGCGTGGTCTTGCCCACCTGTGTGCAATGAAACTATGTCGAAGGCTGATGATGTACAAGTATGGAGACTACTCTGGCCCTCCCCCTTCTCTCTGTCTCTCTTTGTCTCTCTGTCAAAAACAGTAAAATAAATCTTTTTAAAAATTACTTTGAATTTAAATAGATTAAAAGCTCCAATTAAAAGACATGGAGAATACTGGGCAGAGTGGAATTTATCACACAGAGAAAAACAGATGCAATCTGATTTCACTTATAGGTGGAATCTAAAGAAGAAAATAAACAAGGGTATGCCTGGATAGTTCAGCACTTGAGCACTTGTCTTGCAGTTGTGAGGTCTGGGGTTCGACCTGGCTCCAGACCTGGCCTGTGCAGCCCATATGCTGAACTGAAGCACAACTGGTAACAGTGGAAACTGGTGGTGAAGGTTCTCACCTACCATGGACCCCAGTTCAGTTCCTGCCCCGCACGGCCTTACATCCACCCTCTGTGGAATGAAACCATGTCACAACTAACGACGTATAACAATGGAGACTATTCTAGGTCCTGCTCCCTTCTCTCTCTTTCTCCTCAAAAACAATAAAATATATCTTAAAAAAGAAAATAAAATAGAAACAAACTCATAGATACAGAAAACATGTGAATGATTGTCAGATGAGAGGGGGATTGGGTTGTGGGTGAAAATCGGGGACAGGATTAAGTACAAATTGGTTGTCACAAAGTAGTTATGGGATATAGAATATAGCATAAGGAATATTGTCAATATTCTAATAACTGTATAGTGTCAGATGGGTACTAGATTTGTTGGGGTGATAGTTGGGAGGAGGTTGGGGCAGGGTCAAAGGATTAAGAAGTACAAATTGGTAGTTATAAAACAGTCTATGGGGATATAATGTAAAGCATGGGGAATGATATGCTAATAACTATGTACAGTGACAGGTAGGTATTAGACTGGTCAGGAGGATCACTTCTTAAATTATATAAATGTCTAACCACTATTCTGTATACCTAAAGTTAATATAAATATTGAATGTAAAAAAAAAAGAAGAGGTGAAACAGATCTACTACGGAATATTACTCAGCCATAAAAAAGAATGAAATCTTGCCACCTACAACAACCTGGATGGACCTAGAGGGTATTGTGCTGAGTGTAGTAAGTGAGACAGAGAAAGACAAATGCCATATAATTCCACTTATATGTGGAATCTAAAGAATAAAATAAATGAACAAACAAAACATAAACAGACTTATAAATACAGAGAACATTTTGATAGGTGCCATATGGGAGTGGGGTTGGAGGGGTAGGTGAAAAAGGGGAAGAGATTAAGAAGTACAAATTCATAGTTACAAAACAGTCATAGGGATGTAAAGTACAGCATTGGGGCACACGGTCAGTAATATTGTCATAACCATATATGGTGTCAGATGGGTACCAGATTCATTTGGGTGATGCTTTCATCAGTTATATAAATGTCTCATCACTATGTTGTACACCTGAAACTAATATTGTATGTCAAATGTAACTGAAGTTTTTTAAAAATTGTAAAAAAATAAAAATAACAGCTAGATGACAATTATATTTTTTTATAAATGGCCAGGGAACAAGTTTTACTAATTAAAAATAAAGAGTTTAATTAAAGAAACTTTAATGAAATATTATTTTGCACTTTACTTACTACTATCAGACTGACTTAAGTAATGACTACAAGGCAGCCTCCTAAAATCTGCAGATGACACTAAGGTCAGGAATAGCAGTAAAGGTTTTTTAAATATAAAGACTAAAATCTTAAGTAGAAATCAACAAAGGTGAAACTTTATATATTAGCTTAACAGAAGTACTAACTTAATAATGAATGTGAAAAGGGCAAATTTTAAGTGAACTGCAAATTCACACTTCTATGTCTTTTCTATCATATATTATTTT
This sequence comes from Craseonycteris thonglongyai, assembly GCA_004027555.1. Lineage (NCBI taxonomy): Eukaryota > Metazoa > Chordata > Mammalia > Chiroptera > Craseonycteridae > Craseonycteris > Craseonycteris thonglongyai. The sequence goes on from PVKE010001869.1 coordinate 34,276, forward strand.
CTCTGCTTAAAAAGTATTCTTCAGAAGAGCATTCTCTGCTTAGAATGACTTTTTCCCCTATTCTGTGTCTTGATACCATCTTTCAGAATCCAACTCTGATGTTATCTATTTGAGGGTTTCCCCAGCTCTGTAGCAGTTATGAGTTCAATTTTCTATGCTCCCATTACACTGGCTCCATAGCACATACGTGACTTATGCCACTGTGTAGTAGACATACATTCAGTTCTCACAACACAGACAAATTATCTCAGCATCTCCAAGGACTTTCCAAAGTGTAATGTCAAGAATAACCAAATGTACTCTCGTTGGCAGTCCATATTTATTTTTATGTGTATCTAGACAGAGAAAATATGCACATGAATGGAAGGAGAGAGGGAAGTGTCTGAATCTTAGTTTTACCACTTTTAGAATATGAATTTCGGTTAAGTATACAATGTCACTGAACTGGTTCTCCTTCTGTAAAACGAAGTTATCTTTCATGAACAGTCAATATGAAAATTAAATAAAATAGTATGCCCACCATATTATATGTGCACTCAATAATAGTACCAATCCTTATTGTTTGGTACCATATTTGTGGGAGACGTCCTAGTAGAACACATAGGAGAATAACCAGTACTGTACCATTAAGGACATGAGAATCTTTGAAGAGAAAGTCTGGCACTGAAAAGGGGGGACAGAAAGAGGGATTAAATGCAAAGGAACTATTAGCATATAGCCAAAATCTAAGTAAGATGACCTAAGTATAAAATCTTAACTTCTGAGTGGTACACTGCTTGCAAAGAGGGTTGAGTTGTGTAGGCTCCTTATAAATATGACTTAGATACTCTTCTCACAAGAGATGGAGTCTATTTCAGCATCCCTTGAATCTGGGCTGGCTTGAGATTGGCTCTGACCAACATACCGTACTTGTAATACTGAAATAACATTGAGAAATTTCCATTCTTGGAACCCTGAGACCAGCACATGAAGAAACCCAGGTTCGCCTTGGATGAAAGACCACGTGGAGAAAAAAGCCATTCCAGAATATGAAATCATCACATTGTACACTTTAAATATCTTACATTTCTTTTTGTCAATTATACTCCAATACACCCGGGGGTGGGGTGGGGGTGGGGGGGAAACCACATAAAGAAAAGCCATCCCAGCTGAGGTCCCTGACTTAAGATTGAGGCTACCACTTACTTCATACAGCCTCAGCCTAGCCTCCAGCTGACTACAACTAAGTGGGTGAGCACAGAAAGAACAGTGGAAAACACACTGGCGATCTGAAGAACAATGAGCAAATAAAATGGGTAGTTATTTTGAGCCACTAAAATTTAGGGTGGCCTGTTACACTATAATAACATACATATTGTGTCTTAAGAAAGCCTGCTAAGCAGATAAAAGGTAACGCTCAAAAGAGAAAAACATTTAGGAATCTCTGCTATACCATCCAAGTAAAAAGAATTCTCATGGACCCAAATATATGGCCCATATGGCAGACTTATTCTTAAAGAGGAGCTGAAAACCTATTTTGAAAACACTAGCTATGAAGATTATCTAACTTTCTTAAAAACTCCTGTTCACCAAATGGCCTTCTGATAATAATTAGATTTCATACAAAGGCAATTATCAGTATGCAAACTGGTCTGTATGAAAGCCATTTCCCCAAATGTAAACTGATGACATTCTGATTTATACATTTAATATCTAGAGCTTAATCATTTCGGGGTATAGTAAATAAATTAAATATCTGAGGAGGCAGCAGAGAGTGGTGCCTACACAATGATCTAGAGAGCCAGCTTAACTTTCAAGCAATGCCCCTATGTTCTTGGTGCATATTTCAACAAATATTAGGAAGAATTCTCCATAATAAACATCATGTGATGTTTATTAAGAACATAAACTCTAGAGTCTTACATGACTGCGTCACCAATTGCCAGGTAGGTGGTTTGCAACACTGGATCTTAGACTTACTCTTCCTACCCCAACCCTAGCTTCCTCATCTGTAAAAGAGCTGTTGAAAGGACTAACTTGGAAAGCGAGGAGCTGATGAATAAAGAAAATAGGATGCCTTACAAACTAATCAAGTACCTTTAACTGGAAAGCCAGAATAAAACATAAACTGGTCAGTGATGCTGTGGAAGAGATTCCTACACTTTGTATGAAAAGTTTGACTCACTCAAAGATGGGAAATATATTCTAATACTAAGGATCTAACTGGCTTAAACAAAGAAGTTATTTTCTTTAGGATATTAAGTGACTTGATAATACAAATAATTTCCCTATCCCACAAATCTAGAATTTCTGGTATTCAGATCCAACAATTCCATTAATGAACAATCCACAGCCAAATAAAAATTTAAAAACAAAATTGTTGTCAGCTAACCACACTAAAGGATAAGTTTTTTACCTTATGTAAGAGACTAAATTATGCACTTTATTCTGTCTGCTAGATCTATGAGCTCGGTTTTATATTTTTTCTAGATTCCACATATAAGAAAGATCATAAGGCATTTGTCTTTCTCTGACTTTTTTCACTTCGTATAATGCACTTGAGGTCCATCCATGTTGTCACAAATGGCAAGAGTTCACTTTTTTATGGCTGAATAGTAAATTATAGTATATACTACAATTCCCTTATCCAGTCACCCATAGATGGATACTTAGGTTGTTTCTATATCTTTGCTATTATTGTAAATACTACTGCAGTGAACATGAGGTCCCAGATGCCTTTTCAAGGTAGAATTTTTGTTACCTAGAAGTGAAACGTCTGGATCATATGGTAGTTACAGTTTTAATTTTTTGAGGAATCTCTATACTTGTTTTCCATATTCATTAGGAAAATGCAAATTAAAAAAACTACAATGAAGTACCACTTCACACCCATTAGGATGGCAAAATTAAAAAAAAAAAGGACAATAACAAACTGTCCATACATATAACTTGGTGAGTATGTGGAGAAACTGGAACTCTCGTACACGGCTAATGGGAATGCAAAATGATGCAGCTGCTTTTGGAAACAGTCTGGAGGTTCCTCAAATGCTAAACATAGTTTTACTATATAACCGAGCAATTACTAGAATACTAGATATGTACCCACCAGAACTAAAAACAAGTTCACAGACTAGTTTGACGTAGTCTACTTGTTTATTTTTGCTTTTGTTACTTTTGCTTTTGGTGTCAAGATTCAAAAAATCATCATCAAGACTGATGCCAAGGAGCTTACCATCTATGTTTTCTGCTAAAATTTTTATGATTTCAGGTTTTACATTCAAGTCTTTAACCCATTTTGAGTTAATTTTTCTGTATAGTGAAAAACAGTGGTCCAGTTTCATTACCTTGCACTTTAGCTTATGCACTTGTCTATAGTTAATGTGATATTTTTAATGAGTCTACTTATGGAGAACAGGTCAAACAAGAGTTAGCAATTAGTAAAAGAGCATGTAGCTCAAACAATACAAAGGAGTTTGTACTTATATAATCACTAAGGATCCATCCTGGCCATACTCCCTGTTACAAAGAATTCAGGGTCAAAGGAAAGAGAAAATGTGAGGCAACAAATACATTGCATTACAATGCAATAACAGATGTTATACTAGATAAAATGGAGGGGGTGATCACTGCTGCCTAGAAGGACAAAAGAGGAAATACTCGGCTACAATATCAAATAAGATAAAGACAGAAAACTATTTAGTAATTAAAAAGCCACTGGCAACCTCTACTAACCAGAGTTAGAGGCTACTTACTTTGCATTGTGTTGGAAAATGAACGAGGGGAGGCGCAGAAAATCTCTTTGAGACTGATTAGAGAGTGTTATATTGAAGAAATTAACAACCTGAGCAAATAGTAAGCATAATAGTCTTCAGACAAATACAAAAGAAAAATATTCAAGATAATTCACTTAAAGGATAATCTTCAGGGGAAGGCAGGATGTCTTGCTTTACAGCCCCAGGGACTGAGGATCAAATCCCACCCCAGGCCTGTGAGGACCCATATGCTGAACTGCGGTGTGCTTCCCATGCAGGAGGCCGCACTGTCCCCCACACCTCCCCGCCCACACACACTGGGTTCAGCCCCTGGCCCAAGGAGGCATGCCTCCTCCCATGCAGGAGACCCTCCAACCCAGTTCCCACCCTGTATGGCCGGCCCCCCGACCACCTGTGTGGAATGAAAACCCTGTCAAAAACTGATGATGTGCAACTATGGAGACTGCTCTGGGCTCTCTCCCTTCTCTCTGTCTGTCTGTCTCTGTCTCTGTCAAAAACAATAAAATAAATCTTAAAAAAAATTTAATGTCATAATGCTACAAAGGACACACATAGTTCCTTAATATAATGGAGGGTAGCAGGTTTGGATTACCAAAAATCTCTTCCATGATTATAGTAAATCATCAAGAACCAAACTATTATTAAAATTGTTTAATTAAAAAAGATAAGTTATGTGCAGTGTCCCTTTTAAAGTGAAAAGGGCCTCTTAAAAAAGTTGCTTTCATCAAAGACAAGAAAAGTTTGAAATTTAAGCCTATTTCCTATTTTGTTGGCACTCTTAAATACAATTTTTTAAAAACCTGAAATTGCCAAGGATTTTAACTTAGGAAAAAAAAAAAAAAAAGGCATCCTCGTCAAGTAACCTAATCCAAATTATCTTAAGTAGTTACAAGAGTGAGCTATATTTGAGTAACAAAACAAGTCTGTACAGGAGCAGAGTAAGATGTACACTCTTATTTAAAAGTACTGTCTGCTGAAAAACTTCTCTAGATATATTTTATGTGTAACTTTCTATGGATCTGAAGAAAAAGAAGGCTTACTTAAAAGCTCAAAGGAACTGCCTTTTCTAACTTCACTGTTTTTCTCAAAGAGGTGCAGAGTTTGACTAAAGCCCTCCCCCAGAAAAGGTGCCTCCTACATACAATTTATCTGGTTTGCTATAACAGTTGGTTTCTAAGCCAGAAGAGTCCTTGTAAGAGGATAAAGCAGAAGTAAAGGGAGAATCAGGTTATTGCAGTGATTAATCAATTCAGGTTCTCACTTGGAGATACAAGTACTGTTTAACAAACAGATCTCTAAAACACCTCATTGTTTGGTGTCCCAGGACAAGGGTATCTCTTGGGCTATAAACCAGGAGAGGGACTGAAAATTTAGGGGTTGAGACTACACATGCAAGCAGCTCTGAATTCTTATCAAAACAATAGCGAGTGGCACATGTCAGGCAGCCCACATGCGCAGGAGGATAAAAGAGACTGGCTGAGGCTGGAGTTGAACTTGTCTTAGTCCCCTCCCCCAACTCCCACCGCGGTTCACCCGGCTACACGAAAGTGAAAACGAGGGGGCACCCCGGGTCCTGCTCTCTCCCTCCCTCTTGCCCCCGCCCAGTTCAAGACTTCTTCCTCACCCGGTTTCCCGGAGGCGGAGACGCCGAGATCCCCGGGGACAAGAGTTAGTCACCAAGAAGAGGCGGTGACAGGGAGCCCGGCTCGTGTCGTACATTCCGAGGCCTAGCAGCACGGGACAGGAGGTCGCCGGCGGAGGGTCGTGTCCCCAGCCCCAGGGCCTCCAGCGGGCCCCCTCCGTCCCCTACTCTCAACTCCGCTCCCTCCCGCCCCCATACCCCGAGGACAGTTCCAACGTCAGGTTCCACTGGCCACAAGAAAATGACACCCAGCCCGGCCGTTTCCTGCCCCCGGGCGCGGGGATTCCCTCCCCAGGCCGGGGGGACCGCGGCTCCGTGCTGCTGACCTGAGCGGGGATCCCCTCGGCTGCCGGGCGGGGATCCCGGAACTGGCCCCGGAGTGCGCGTGTGGCCGCGGCGGGGAGGGGCGAGGCGGGGAGTTTCCGCCGCCCGGCAGCCAGCGGTCTGCGCGGCGGGCCAGGGACCGAAGCCTTCTCGTCTCTGGTCCGTGCTGCGTACGCGCGCCTCAGCCGGTGGTGCCGCCCGAGGGCCCCCACGCAGTCACCGGGACCAGCTCGGGGGACAGAGCTCCGCGGGCCCGCGGCCACCCGTCATTTTCTAGTCGCCCCGCCTGAAGCCCGGGGCGAGGGACGGGAGGGGAGACAAAAGGACCCCGGGGAGGAGGGCGTCCCCACGCTCCCCGGCATCCCCCACGCGCGCTGCGGGGCCCTTACTCGTAGCGGCGGAAGATCTCGTCGGTGACTTTACAGTAGAAAACTTCCTCGTCGGGCCGCAGGTCCGCGGGCAGCTTCTGTCTCACAAACGGCTTTCGGTGTAGCAGCGGCATCTCCCGTCCGCCCGCGGCTTCACCCGGACCCTCGGCCGCCCGCGTCGGCCCCGCTCCCCTATCAAAATTGGAGGGAAAGGAAAGCCGGTAAGGTGCGGGGCGCTTGGCCGCGGCATGGGCCGGTCCGCGCGCCGGGGAAGCTGCGCTGCCTTTTGTGTGACCGACACGCCGCGGCTGCCACGGGAGCCACGGGAGCCACGGTCGCCTCGGTGGTGTGGAGCGAGCCGAGCCGCCGCCGCCGCCGCCGCCGCTGCCCTCCCGGCGCACCCCACCTCCGCACGCCCGTTTGCCGGCTCACAATGGGGTCGAGCGCCCAGCGGCCGGCGGGCGGCCGGCGGGCGGGCGGGCGGTGCGGGAGCGGCGGCGGTCCCCTCCCCCAGCGCCGGCTCCCCGCCCGCCGCCGCCGCCGCCGCCGCCGCCGCCGCCGCGGCCGCGGGGCTCACAACGTGCTCGGCGCGGAGACGGCCGGCCCGACGCCGCCAGAGAGCCCGCTGCGGGCGGACCCGGGCGCCCCTCCGCTTTGTTCCCCGGCGCGCCGACACGTCCCTGCAGGCGCCGGCCGGCTCGCGAGCTACCACCCGGAGCCGCTCACCTGCGAGCTCGCCGACGGACACTTCCCCACCGTGTCGGCTATCAAAGGCGGCGAGGGGAGGCTCCGTCCTCCCGGGGGGTGGCCGCCCGCCCGCCCCGCCGCGCCTCCGGCCGCCGCCCGTCCCGCTGCCACGGCCTGGCTCCGCGCGGGGGATCGCGTCCCGCCGCCACTTCCCCGCCTCTCGGAGCTCCTGGGAAGTTTCTGATCTACTTTCGGCTCCGAAGGAGGAAGAGCCGCGGGGAGGAGCTTCTCACTTCTCGCTGCTACCTTTTTATTGGCTGCTCGATGACTTTTGCAGCTTGTCACTGATACAGGAAGAGACGGCGGAAAGCCTGGGAGAGCTACATTATTAATTAATGGAGCAACCCCCTTGCGAAGAATCAGAAGCATCCTCCATGTTTGAGATTATCAGCCACAAGATCTAGGGAAAGCGCTGGGGTTTCATAAACACATGGCTAGCAAGTAAAGCCTTCATCTTCGAGCCTGGCATCATCGCCTGGATAAAACGATGGGGAAATGATGCCAATGACGATTTAACATGATTTTTAAACATGGGAAGAGAAATGGGGAATAAGGAATAAAAAGTTTTGATATTTTCTTCTTCAAAATGGTAATTCTCGTGTCTAAAACAATATTTTGATTGTGTAAACATCCATCTTGAGAAGAAATACCTTCCTTGACAGCAGTTCTCTTTAGTACTTAGAGAGGTCAATTCATAGACTTAGCAGAGGAAAAGACCAAAAAAAAGCGTGTTAGAAAATGTCATCATACCTATCGGACCCCCACATATTTAAAACTAAAAAACACACCTTTAAAAAGTTGCATCTAGAAAACGCTGCTGAAAATACTTTGTGAAGACCTAATATTTAATTCAATCACTTCGAATTTCAAAGTTTACGGATTAGTGAAATTTCCCCTGAAGCAATTTTCCATATCTATAACTTCCTTTTGTGAAATGAATTTTAATGCACATAATACATGTGACTTTTGAATTAAGAATTTTCAAAACGGCAAATAACTCCAAAGTTTGCCAGCTTTGTTTTAGCTTTTTTGCTACTGCCCTAGAGATGTGCTTATTTGCAGATAGAAATTAAAAAATGATTCTAAAAGTAAGTTTGAAGAACAGCCATTTAACAAAGGCTGTAACTAATTACCAACACTGAAATGATCATAGTTAAAGAAAAATTTAGGGATCATATTTGTATCTCCAAGTTAAGTACATGTGTACATTAGAGCTGAAAATGTAAGGAATCTATCCAAATCTCAAGAGTTTCCATTTTTTAACTTCTTTCAAGAGCCCACAAAGGTAGACACTCAAAGAAGGACAAGGGAGGATGGATAATTTTCAACCATTATTGAAGCATGCATCATTCTCATAATTCAAAATCCCAGCTTAAATATTAAGCTAAAAACAGATGAAATTTTCTCTGAATGTATAGTATTTCTGTTTCTTAGATATCACTATCTGATAAGCTGTTCAAGTAATTTTGTTTAAATCATGATAAAAAATAGTTATTGATTTCATTTTATTAAATAAAAAATTTTAAGCAATTGGATTTTTTATACTAACTTAAAACTGAAATTTTATTCTACATCAAAATATACTCAATTTCTTTACTACTGTACTCAAATTTTAATACTATCATAACTCAGTTTTTTGAGTTACATACATAGTATTTACTTTAATTTGTGATATTTAATAAATGTTATACATAGGTGTTTATCATTCATTCAGAATAATGTAAGTTTAGTAAATTATAATTAATATTATAAAGTTTAGTTTTGATGTGTATATAATATTGATCAAATTGATAGAATACCTAAGCTACCTCAAAATAATACTTCTCTTGAAGTTGTCCTACATATTTACTACTAAAAGCTTATCTAATACATTATTTATTATGTATTTTAGTATCATAATTACTTCCTTGCTTTATTAATTACTACTTCTAGGCTTTTGAGAGTGAAAAGCTCATTGCTATATTCAGAAAGTGGTTAAAGGATACTGTTGTGAAATAAGACTTTGTGTAATAGGACTGTGTAAAAAAATTGGAAATACAAAACAAACTATGAAAGTTACAGTATCATAGAAAAAAGAAAAAAAACTGAAATTGAAAATATTTAATTTTTTAACAACTTAATTTGTTCAAATATTTATCAGGCTCATTTTATGTGCCAAGACACTGTACTAATTCATGTAAGGGATATCATATAAATGTATCCTAGCTTCAAAAAATGTACACTCTCATAGGGAAGAGGTGATGTAAAGATAATGAACACAAGAACTGTGAGTCCTAACGATCATGAGTAATATAATGCAAAAAAGAGTAGAAAACAGAAGGAAAAGTAAAGGGAGACCTGGGTTTGGTTCTTGATGAAGGCATGCATCTATAGGACCTGATTTGAAGGGCAATAGAAAGCTTATGCTCCAACATATACTGGACAGTCTCAAGATGCACTTTCCTACCCTCCATTAGTCACCCCTCTGGGTGAAGACACCATTGACCCGAGATTAAATGTAGAATGTAAACATACTAGTTAGGCAGGACATATACTAATCTAATATCATTGAGACATTGTCTAATATTTGAGAAGGTGTATCAGGGGTGTCCAACCTTTTGGCTTCCCTGGGCCACATTGGAAGAATTGTCTTGGGCCATCAAATAACAATATTTGAAGAGTTTTTTAAAAATTACAGAAAAAAAAAGTCTTATAATGTTTTTTAAAAGTTTATGAATTTGTGTTGGGCCACATTCTAAGTTGTCCTAGGCTGCACATGGCCCGCAGGCTGAACAAACTTGGTATAGATAAAGAAGAAACAAGACTGTGAAATATGTATTTTAAAAGCTTGAGTTGGAATACTTTTACCATATTCAATTGACTGATTAAGAAAGGCTGACTTGGTGAGACAGCTGAAAAAAAACCTTTGGGAACTCTTAATTCTCTTATTTTGCACCTGAGGAAACTGAGGGCCAGGAAATGGTATCTTGGTCTCCTGACTGCTTGCCCACTCTCTCTGAACCACGCTTTTTTTTCCTTGAATTCAATAATATCCGATTTTCTTGTATATCCTACTCACTGTATTTATAAATGAGCTAAAATACCATTACAAATTCTTCCTAAACTGGTAAAATGTGTACAGAGATAAGATATATTACTTATGATCAGAAATAATAAATTATTTTTGAGAATTATCCAAAAAAGTAATGGGGATAGTAAGAATCTTAAATTTGTCTAATTGAATAGTTGATGAGTCCTATCCCCCTTCTTCAGTTAACATATATAACAAATATAAATTTAATGTCCCTTCTAAGTAGCAGTTCTGAAAGTATTTAGAGTGTAGTTTCCCTGAACTCTTCTGAGAAAGATGTCATAAATATTATACAAGGAATACCTTCAACTTCATAACTCCTTTCCTCAATATCTCTGACACCTGTCTCAAAACTTCTCTGTTCTTTTTAATGTCTTCCTAATTCATGGCATTTTACCTATAAAAGATTTCTATATACGGTATTGTTCTTTAGCAGCATTGAATATGTTTCCCTTTATATCTAAAACCACTGGCCTAGTGTTTGGATAGTGATTCTAGATCTTAGCTACTCATTGAAATCAAAGGGGTTTTTGAAGAATACTGATGTCTGGACCGCATCGTAGAGACCAATTAAAACAATCTCTAGGGTAGGAATACAAGCATTTGGAGTTTAAAATTCTACTCAGGTGATTCTAATGTACTGCCAGGTTGAGAACTACCCTGGATAGAGGAGATTGGATTATTGGTGCTAAAGCGGTAATGTTGGTAAATTTGAAATGCATCTTTTTATTCAACTCCTTGTGGTTAAAGTCATGAGTTATGGGAAGGCAGTAGGGGTTGAAAGAATAGTCTATGTGGCCATCATCATTATCACAGTAATACTTTACATTTAATGAATGCTTCCAGCTTGTTAGGCTTTATTTAAGGGCTTTAAATGAATCATCTCATGCAATTCTCACAGCAAACTAAGTACTATTTATCATTTCCATTTTACAGATGAAGCTGTTGAGGCTCAGGGAGGTTAATTAAGTAGTATGCCCAAGGTCATACAGTCTACACGCAGAAAAGCTCAAATTTTCAACTCCAGAGTCAAGCTCCTTATTACTGTTCTATATTTCCATGGGACTGACTTGCTAATACAGCTCAGATATAAATGGAAACAGGAAACTTGATCCTATGCACTAAACAATTTAAAACTTACAATGATTAAGAATGTTTGTTAGTCATCAAAGTACTATAGGAAACCATGAAGAACTTAAAAATTTATCTCAGAGTGGGGAAAGCCTAAGCATAACACAAAGTCTAGAATCCACAAAGGAAATTCTATAAATAAAAATAAAAATTTCTGCATTATAAAAGCTACCACAAACAAACTTAGAAGACATATCAACTGGGAAAAAATTATTTGCAAGTCACTGACAAAAGGCTACCTAATACATAAATAATTTTCTATTTTTCTATTATATAAGTAATAATAAAGCACAGTAACCCAAGAGAAACAGGAAAGGAAATACAAAGGCTTTTAAAACATAAAAAGATTCTCAATCTCACTAATAATAAGAGAAATGCAAATTAAAACTACACTGAGATGACATTTTTCATCCTTCAGATTTGCAAAGATCACCATCATACGTTGCTAAGTCTGGGGAAACAGGCATATCCTTTATAAAGAGAAAATTGGCAATATTTATCCAAAATTACAAAGGCACACAGAAGTTCAACCTCTAGGAAGATACCCCACTTGAATATAAGACTCTTCACTTTGGCTCTGTTAGGAGTAGCATAATATTAAAATTAATTGAAATGCTCATAATTAAATAATATGTCCATGCAATGAAATAATATGGAGACATGAGAAAGAATGAGGAAGTAAAAAACAAGAAGCAGCAGCAAAATGCAGAAAAATATGTATGGGGTTTCAATATATACATATTTGCTTGATACATAAAATGCATCTGGAAGAATGTATAGGGAAATAACACACTGGTTGCCTCTGGGGAAAGTTGCTAGGGGACAGGAATAAAAAAGAGACTTTTCATTGTAAAAAGATGAATAAAATTTTTTATGATACAGAGATTAGACAGTAAAGAGGCAGGTCAGGACAGATAGCTGATGTAATAAATTCTTTCACTTCGCGATTGGGAATAAGTTTAGAACTGCAAGTAAAAAGTAAAAATGTCTATGTTAAATATTTTATAGGACCTAGCACTGTGCCTTTCCCATGACAGGAGTGCAATACATATTTGTTGAATGGATGAATGTTTATATGGATATATAAAATACAAATTTAATTTGATTACAGTGAAAGAAATAGATAAATGGCTGCTTTCATCTTAACCTGGAAGTAGAATTTAGATTACTCATCTCTGAAATACTCTCTAGATTGCTTATGTTAATGAACAAATCCTGTGTTCAGCCAAATAGATGTATTATTGCTTCTAAAAATAAGACATATAAAGAACAAGTAGGAGGTTTTAAAATGTGAATTACAGGGGTTCTTATTTTTATCACCAGGAAAACTAATTTTTAAGTTTTAGTTTATCTGTAGTAAAATAGCTATCAGCCAGACAAAAGTTGCACTAATATTTGCCTTCTCATTTAATAAATAATTTCTGTTAATACTGGAGTATAAAATGGAATATGTTTTGTTCCTCTTTTATTTTCCCTTTACTGTTTAAGCTATAACCCACTATTAGATAACATCTTAAGTATTATTATACAATTAAAAAATCTTGGGGAAGCCGGGATGGCTCAGTGGGTTAGGCGTTCACTTTGCAGCCCCGGGGACCGAGGATCGAATCCCAGCCCCGCCCATGTGGACCCATATGCTAAACTGGGGAGTGCCCCCAGTTTGGTTCTCACTGGGGTAAGACCCTGGCCCAGTTCCTGCCCTGTGCAGCCCCATACCCACCTGTGGAATGAAACTATGTGGAAAAACCAATGATGTGCAACTATGGAGACTGCTCTGGGCCCTCCCCCTTCTCTCTGTCTCTGCCTCTGTATCTCTCTCTCTCTCTCTCTCTCTCTCTGTCAAAAACAATAAAAATAAATCTTAAAAAAAAATCCTTTAAAAATACTTGCTACAACGCACGGAATGTAGTAGCACTCAAAACCTATTATAGAGAAGTACTACGTTTTTCTTAATTTATTTTAATAATCAATAGTTATAATAATCAAGACCATATCTATTAAGCCATTTAGCTCTTGTGGTTGAAGTATCATGGTATTACCAAGTTTGATAACAATAATTATCAATGCATATATCTATAGATTACTTGGCAATTATGGATAAAGAAATAGAATTAAAACAGTTGAAATTCAGAACCCAGTTCTAAACATGTTGTTAAATTCTAATCTAAGAGTTTCAAGTGAAACATGTTCTAATACCACAGGTGCCTATAAATTAAAACATTTAGGATTTTCTCCCTTTTATTTTTATTGCTATCTTCATACCTAGAAACCAGGAGTCATGCTTCTATACTATTTTTTCTATTCTAAATGTTTAGGTCAAAATACCCAACTCTTATTTCCTTGACAGAACTGAGATTTTATCTTTCCCAGGTGAAAAAAAAAAAAGATTAGTTTCTCTCTAAGCTACCAGTAAACTGTTTCTCAATAACTTTTTAGTATCTGGACACCATATGCCTATGTATTTCAAGTGCAAAAACCAAATTCCACAATACTAAACACCTTTCTTTTTCCCATTCAAACTTTCCTCTTAAAATAAAGTTCTCACTCGCAGTTCCAGCATGGTAGGCAGAATACTAGCCCCCCAAACATGTCCAAAGCCTAATTCCCAGAACCTGTGAATATGTTATCTTATGTGGCAAAAGAAACTTGCAGATGTGATTAAGGTTAAGGACCTTGAGATGGGGAGATTTGCCTGAATTATCCCAGTGGGCACAGTCTAATCACTTGAATCCTTTAAAGTGGATGTAGTATAGTCAGAGACGTATGGGATGACTGAAGAAAAGTTAGAGAGATGTGATGGTTTGCTGGGTTGAAATGGAGAAACCAAGGCATGTGGTGGCCTCTAGAAGCTGAAAGAGGAAAGGAAACAGATTCTCCCCTAGAGGCAGGCTTCCAGAAAGGACTGTAGTCCTGCCTTTATTTTTGCCCAGTGAGACCTGTGTTGGACTTCTGACTTACCACTACATTTCTAGAACAGCAATAGAAAACTAGTACATCCAGTTCCTAGTGAGAAAATATTCTTAATCCTCAGATGATTTTCATGGCAATAGTGAATGATACCTTTTGACTTTAGTGAATGATTTAGCTCTCTCAAGCTGAGATTATTAGCAACTCCTACTTAGAATTTTCTGTAATGATTTATCCAACTGCTACCCCTTTAAATTATAAAAATTCATTTCCTAATGCATCATTACCTTAACCACATACAACTATAACATATATACAGTCAGAATTAACATATATGTAGTAAGAGGATGATTGTAGAGAGAAACAGATTTTTTTTTTCCTCAATAGATTCTATCTCCTTAGACCTCCTTAGGAATTTTGCTCCATCAATCACCATCCATCTATCTAACATCAAGCTGTCTGTCATCACTGAGAACTCTGCCCCTAGGCTGAAATCTAGTGCAAGTCTCTTTCATTGTGTGTATGTGTGTGTTGGGGGTAGGGGGGGTGATTAAATACATTTCTACAGCACTGTTTCTCTTCTCTTCTCAACCAAGATGTAAAAAAGGAAACCCAATGCTGCTTGTTTCTACTTCTTTATTTCTCAACCCTCCATATCTTTCCTATACTCCCCTAACACTGTTCTTGATTCTGTCCCCTCAACTGCAAAATCCAGTAGACTCTCACCAGGGAAGCGTCCATCTTATTCACTTTGCTTCTTGACATCCCTTCCTACCTTGGCCTCTGTGGCATCATCTTAACTGGTTCTCCTCCTACCCCTCTGAACTGTCCTGAGTGCCTTTGGCATCCCTTTCTCCACAATCTATTCCCTAAATCCTGGTGTTTCCCATCTTTCTTTCATCCATTCTCTTCTCTTGTCACTCCTCAGAGAAGCCTTCTCTAAATCAACATCTCCTCCTGACTAGTTCCTCATTGGAATATGAGCTCCTCCATGGTCTTCTTGTTTCCGTGTGGGGACTCTACCCTAGCCTTGAAGATTTTTCAGATGAAGAATGACTCATCAAACTGACATTTTGTAAAGATTAATCTGGGTGTGGTGTGTAAGACTGACAACATTGGGATAGCCTGGAGGCAGGGAGACCAGTTGGGAAGGCACAGAAATACAAGTATGGAATAACAACAACCTGTATTGCCTTAGCTATTTGGAATGGAAAAAAAGCCAAGAGAAATATTTCAGTGGAAGTACAGGCATACCTCATTTTATTGCACTCAACTTTATTATGCTTCACAGGTGTTGCAATCTTTACAAATTGAAGGCAAGCTACTCCACCAGCCAAAAAAAAAGACTCACTTTATTGCAATATCGGCTCTATTATGGTGGTCTGCAATGGAACCCACAATATCTCCAAGGAATGCCTGTCTTTAGTGACAGAACTCAATGACACGTTAAGGAAGGGAGAGGCAAAGTCAGAGATGACTCAAAAGTTTTAGACCTGGGAGACTACAAAGGAGAGACATCAGGATCAGAAATGGGATAATCAGGTATAGAAATAGGTTTCGGAGGATGATGAAGTATTCAAGTTTAGATGTGAAACATCAAAGCTGAGATGCCCTATGGGCAGTTGGAAGACTGGGCTCTGAAATCAAAGGAGAAATCAGGATTGAGACCATAAATTAGGGAACTGTTTCCAGAAATAAGATAACAAAAGCTACTAAAGTTGATGGGGATAGAGTAGGTAATTAACATGGCTAAATAAATATATCCCTTGATGTTCTTTCCTCTATTTAAGTACCCAGCCCAAGAACAGGATGCCAAGACATTCACCATTACTCCAGAATACCTCACTGTTCCACCATGAGTAATCGCCGGCATTTGCCTTTTCTGTTGCTTCTTCCTGGTTGATCATTACAAGACATTACAAAAACTTAGAGGCCTTCACAGGCATGCTAAACTCCCTTTAAGTCATCTCATGTTGACATTCTCTTGAACACCACCCTTACAACAGGTTTTCTAAACCTATTTTAATTTTCCTCAAGCTTCCAACTTGATCTTCCTTTCTTAGCCTTACCTTGCTCTTGATACTCACCTTGCCTCCTAATTTACAAACTCTGGGCCATTCAATATGACTTTAGTTCTCAATCTAATTTTCTTTTATTCTCATCCCACCCTTTTTTTCTTTCCTATTGTCTTCTAGTTTCCAAGGATCTGTCTATGCCTTCGATCACATTTCTTTCAACTTCCAGGACCTTATTCCATGACTTCTTTCTCTAATATCTTCTCATTCCAACTGCTTCTTTCTTTTGGCCTACTAACATATTAAAGCCCCTATACTTTTCTTTTTTTTTTTTTTTTTAAAGATTTATTTCATTGTTTAAGAGAAAGTGAGAGAGAGAGAGAGAGAGAGAAGGGGGAGGGCCCAAAGCGGTCTCTATCATTGTATATCATTAGTTTTGACGTAGTTTTACTCCACACAAGTGGATGTGGGCTGTGCAGGATGGAAACCAAATGGGAGGTAGCACCTGTGCCACCATCCTAGTGATTACCAGTTGTGCCATAGTTCAGCACATGGGTCTGCATGGGCCAGGGCTGGGATTCGATCCTCAGTTCCTGGGGCTGCAAAGTAAGTGCTTTACCTGCTGAGCCATCCTGACTTCCCCAACTATATATAATCTTGATAGTGGTTTGAATTTTGCTAGAGCAGTTTTATTTGTGCTATATGTCCTATATGTTCATGTCAGAGTCTCCAAAATGTAAGTTTCTGTAGGACAGAAATCATATGATAACCCAATCACAAAATGTTTCCAGCTATGACTAATCAAGAAATAGTTGTAAGATTTAGGATGCTGACTTCTGAGAAATAATAAATAATACAATACTACTTTGCCTTTATCTGTTTCCAAGGAGTTAAAATTGTAAATGCACTTAAAGAGTTGTCATGTGATGGTTATCTCTTAGTCATAAGGCAGGATTTTTCTGATGTCTATAACAATAGCAATTATACTCATTTAAAGCAAGAGTCCTGGGAAATTCCTACATCAACAAATGTAGATGTTAGCATGAGAAGTAAACAGTCAAGTTTTAAACTTAGAAGTCATCATAAGAACACTAATTTTTATATTACTAATTTAGATACAATCAATTTTACTTCATAAAAGTTATTTACTTTATGTTTTAGAGCTTTCCAGCAGGAAAGTTAACATTGTCTCCCTCTCTGTACTCTACATATACACCCACATTTCTTATTCTATCCTAGAAAGCTACCTTTTAGCTCTGTCCCACTATCCCTGCCTTTCTAGTTGATAAAGTTAAGAGAAAATGCCAGAATGTGATGCAAAGTATTTGAATCTAGGGACTCAACAATGAAATATTTAAAAACAAATTAATCTTTATAACCAACTTTTAGGAAAAGTTATTTTTATAAGCTTATAAAAATAAAATATGTATGTTATGTTATTTTAACAAAATTAAGGCTAAAATATATTTAAAGGTTGAGTTTTACAGTGAAGCAAATTTATTCCTTACAGGTGAGTATATAAATTCAATTAAAAAATCATTCAGAGAGTAATTGCTAGGTATGAAACTCAATCCAAGCACTGAGCTTAATATTGAAGTATATAAGAAAGTCATAATGGCTCAGATTAAAGTTTTATATTACAAAGATGCATAAAAATACATTCTATATTATCATTATTCTTATTTTGTAGATAATAAGGCTGAGGTTTAGCAGGGTAAAGAAATTGTCCAAGTTTCCATAGTATGCAAATGGAAGACCTGGGCTTCAAATTCAGACTGATTAGATGTCAAAATCTATTAATTCAACAAATATTTCTGAGTGCCTTCTATTAATATATGCCAGACACTGTTCTGGAGACTTAGGCTACATCAGGGAAGAAAACAGTAGATCCCTGAATTCTTGGTGCTTATATTCATTAGCTGACAAGTCCTTTGTATTCTCCCCTGCCACCTATTTACACAAATAAAGAAAAATATACTCTCCCAAGATTTTTCCTTCTCCCTAGGTTGTTGATTTTATCACCTTTATTACAAGTTTCTTTTGGAATCTGACTTAATCAATTATTGTCTCTTCCATTTTCACCCACTTACATTAAATATATATAAGTCTTATCTTGAAAAACGCCTCTGTGGAGAAAAAGAAATCCTCATACACTGCTGGTGGGGATGTGAATTGGTATAACCACTATGAAGGACAGTATGGAGGATCCTCAAAAAATTAAGAATAGAATTACCATATGATCCAGCAATCCCTCTTCTGGGTATCTACCCAAAAAAACTTGAAAACCTTAGTTTACAAAGATATATGCACCCCAATGTTCATCACAGCACTACTTACGGTTGCCAGATTGTGGAAACAACCAAAGTGCCCTTTGATAGACTACTGGATAAAGAAGTTGTGGTACATTTACACATTGGGATACTACTCAACAATAAGAAAAAATGAAATACAGCCATTTATGACAATATAGATGGACCCTGAAACCATCATATTAAGAGAAACAAATCAGACTGAAAAAAATCAAGAATCATATGACTTCAATTATAGGTGGAATATAAAACTGAAAGTAATGAAGAAACAAAAACTCATACACACAATCAGTAGTTTGGTGGTTACCTGAGGTAAGGGAGAGAGGAGGACGGGTAGGGAGTGGGCATCAAATATATGGTGATGGAAAGAGAGCAGACTCTGGGTGGTGAGCGCATAATGTAATACATAGACAATGTAATGTAGAATTGTACACCTGGAACCTATGTAATTTTTACCAACCAATGTCACCCAAACAAATTTAATGAAAAAAATAAAAATAAAAATGCCTTTACTTGTCCCTGTTTCAACTCCCTTCTCTGTCTCTACACCATACCCCAAATTCCACAGCACACATTCTCTCTAACCCTTTTCTACATAATTTTCCTTCCAAAGGTTGTTTGTAGTACTCACGCCTCTCCATTTCTCTACAACACTAACTACTCTGGAAACTCCTTCCTTGACTGATAAGAAGTCATCTTATCATGGCTTTAAAAGAATTGTGTTTCTATATCAATAAGAATATCTATAAGAAAGAATAAGACCTTCTTCTGTGAACTAATTGGCATTACAGTGAGATGCTGCATAAATCAGAAAATTAACTTTTTCTTGAAATTATCTAGAGAATTTTTTTCTTTTCTAATACAAACAAGATGATACATATTCATTATGTCATGTAATTTACTGGAAAATCAAGATAAAAACAAGCTAGTATAAAAGGCAGATATAATTTCTACCACTCAGGAGATGACTCAGAATTGCTTCTGACTCAAGATACACACTCAGAAGCAGATACAAAAATTTTAAAAGCCTAGATTTGAAGTCATTTAATGTTAGGACAACAAGTTCCACATAAATCAAGTGTATTCCAGCCCAGTAACAATTAACATTGTTTAATATAGTACTTCTAAATCACTAAGAAAAGATAAAATTATGTTCAATATAGTATTCAGGAGTCTGAGAATGTGTATACTGTGTAAACACACACATATACATATTTTAACCCTTTCAATTGTGAAATACACAGAACAGTACATAAAATAAGCATGCAGCTTAATGATTTACTACAAAAACACCAAAATAAAACAAAACAAAACAATATTACTAGAAAAAGAAAGAGAACATAGCCTGCACCCCAATATTTATGAAATTCATCCATGTTGTTACACATAGCTGTAGTTTATTCATTTTTGTTACTATATTTTATTCTATCATATACATCCGCTATAATTTATTCATTCTTGCTGATGAACAGTGGATTACTTGCAGTTTTATCTATGAATATTCTTATATATATGACTCTTGGACATGTGAATGTATAGATAGAAGTAGAATTGTTGGGTCATAGGATATGCATATTTTTATCTTTCATAAACACATATTGGGGAAGCTGGGATGGCTTAGCAGGTTAAGCGCTTGCTTTGCAGCCCCGGAGACCAGGGATCGAATCCCAGCTCCGGCCCATGCAGACCCACATGCTGAGCTGGGGTGTGCCACCAGTTCAGTTCTTGCCAGGGCCTATGTGGGAGGCTCCTGGCCCAGTTCCTGCCCTGTGCAGCCCCGCACCCACCTGTGGAGTGAAACTATATGGAAAATTAATGCTGTCAACTGTGGAGACTGCTCTGGGCCCTCCCCCTTCTCTCTGTTTCTCTCTGTCTCTCTCTGTCTCTCCGTCAAAAACCAATAAAAATAAATCTTTAAAAAAATACAAAAATAAATAAAAATAAATAAATAAACACAAATTGTCTTCCAAAGTGGTCATACAAAATGGCATTTCCACCAGCAGCATTATAGAAGTTTCGGTAACTGCACACCTCACTAATACTTGGTACTGTCTTTCTTTTTAGTCATTCTGGTAGGTATGCAGTAATATCTCACTGTAACTTAAATTTGCATTTTCCTGATTGCTAATGAGGTTAATTATCTTTTTATATGTTTACTGGCAATCTAGTTTCTGTGTGTGTGTGTGTGTGATATCCTCTTTACATTTTAAAAGATTTTTACATTATGTGGTTGAAATAAAATAAGTTTTGTTGGGTAGAACAGGGACAAAGAATAGCCATCAAAGCTCTTCAATGTTGTTACTGTGTTTCCTGGTTAAAGCAAGAAAAGACCAAAAGTTTGTCTGCACAATAACGTAGAGTCATTGTTTGTATGCACTGAGCTTGAGGCCAGCAAATATAATTTTCTCAATAGGCATTAGAGAAATTTATGTGTCAAAGCTTAATGTGTAAGTTTTGTGGAGTCTAGAAGAACAGGGAGGCTAGAGGCAGAGTAACTCCGCTCCATCACATTCCCTCCCAGGCCTCGGGAGAAGACATTAGCTCAAAAAATGGACTTCAACCAGTTTCTAGTGGCTTTTGGTAGCAGCAGAGAGTCTCATAACCAGAAAATATTTTCAAGAGAGACTATAAGCCTGACTGGTCCTCCCCCATAGGCTAAAAGAGAAGCTGCAGTGGGGGCTGGGACAGCAGGGACAGATAACCACTGGGTGATCATATATGGGAAATTCACAAATACAGACGAGTTTCATTTCCCCTCCTGTTAGACTGTTGACGCTTTTTGGTAAATTCTGTTCTGTCAAATGAGAGAAGAATCTTTCATTTGCCAGACATCCCTACAATAACTAAGGATAATTAATCATGCTAGAAAAACAGTAGACTGTTGTAGGAAGCAAATGCCTTTGTAAGACTGGGGTTTTAAATTTTCATTTGGCACATAAAGCCTTGGGAAGCAAAAAGTTTCCTAATTTGTGAAGAGGGGAGATTGGATTCCAGGCTCATAAATGTTTCTATGTGAATCCTATTAAACCTTAAGGCATACATACATTATAATTAATAAATCTTGGTCTAGTCTAGAAAATAGAATGCTATGGAAAGCTTTATTATTCATTTTACAAAGTTAGCATAACCCTGAGAACAAAAATTGAGGCACACAGCACACACACACACAAAGAAGTCCACAGACTAATATCATTTATGAAAACTGTTGCAAAAAAAAAATCCCATATATAATATTAGCCATGAAATCCAGTAATAGTCTAACAGAATAACATAGCCTAAATAAAAAGGACTCATTTTGAGAGTAAGATAGTTCAACATTAGGAAATCAAGAAATAAATTTCACCACAGTAATGGATCAAAAAAGTGAAAGTCAACTTTACTGTTAGCTTAGGGAGAAGGACCACTCAGGCTTACAGTCTCTCTTGAAAGTATTTTCTGGTTATGAAATTCTCACTGCTACCAAAACTACTAGAAACTGATTTTGAGAAGGAACAAAAGAGAACTTGATAAAATTCACTCTCTATACTTGTTTTTTTTTAAAGTGTAAACAAAGACACAATAAAGCACAAATAGCAAATTTCAAACTAACATTCAAACTTTAATTAAATTTCCATCAAAATTGGAAACAATAAAACGTCCCCATTACTGTTGCTATTATTCATATGTGTTCTGAAAGCTAGCTAACAAGACAAGAAAAAGAAATAAGAGGTACGATATTTAAAAAATAAGGGAAATTTATAATTATATGTAGATGATCTAATTGTCTGGAAAATCAAGAGTTAACTTTAAAAAACAAACTATTACTACTAATAAGAAGAAACTGGATTGTATTGTGTATAAATTTATAGATTTGAAATAGAGTTTTTTCTTTCTAGAATTATGAACAAGGTTGAAATAAATACATGTTAAAAGTAGAATGAAAAGAACACCAATAGAAGCCAGGAGATTTAGTCTCTGCCATTAACTCTATTCCCTAAACTTGTGATGGTTGTGGGAACTCAGTTCTCTTAGTGTCGGGTTAATGTATCTATAAAACAAGAGGTTTAAATTAGATATTTGCCACAGAACTAGACTATTCATAGATTTTGTGAGGCCCCTCTTTATTCTACAGCACAGAAATGTATCTTTGTGCTTTAGAGAAATTGAAATTATTAACATAGTGTTTGGAGTGATTGTTATAGTAATATTTTTTGCCTTTTTACGTGCTATTGTCCTGGTGCATTACAATAACACTTTTATGAACACCTGTTACAGCATTTGCCACTTTGTATTATAATTATTTTCTTCCTTGATGGTTTCTCATATTAGACAGCTATTATAGATCCTCAAGGACAGGCAATAGCACTGCCATATCTATATACCATTGTATAACCATCTGTAGCACATGTTTTATGTGTATTGGGCCTCTAAAAATATTTTTTGAAAAATGAATTAATTTTTAATATTTTAGGTCCACCTTGAACTAGTTCAAGCATAAAGTTTCACACATTCCTAAAGCTCTATTTTTAAATTTAGGGGTTTTCATGCTTATTTTAAACCCCTTTTGATTTCTCTGTGGCCTGTGGCATTATTGTTATTCAAATTTTAAATTTCATTTTAAATATGTAAAAGAGCATATTAAGTAGGGACTGATTTATATGTCAAGTGGGTAGATAATTTACTTATTTAATTACTTATAAATTGTCAGAGGTGTGAATTTTAATATCTGCAAAGGCTTTTACCATGGTGGGATGAAAGACATTCAAGAATAATGCATCATTATCAACCGAGCAACCACAACATGCATGCACAAATTTAAAAGTACATCTTAAATACCATTTTAAATTTTGTAAGAAGACTTGCACATGTACCAAGTCCTGGCTATCACCAAAATTGGAAATAATTTAGGTTTTTTTTGTTTTTTGTTTTTTCTTAGGATAA
>PVKE010001869.1:57560-91384 GCA_004027555.1 Craseonycteris thonglongyai
AGTGCATATTTATTTCTATTTTACTTTTGACAGATAGAGAGAGAGACAGAGACAGAGACAGCTAGAGAACCGAACTGTGGGAACTCCCCAGTTCAGCATGTGGGTCCTGCCTGGGCCGGAGCCGGGATTCGATCCTCGGTCCTCGTGGCCTCAAAGCGAGCGCTCAACCCGCTGAGCCGTCCCGGCTTTCCCCTAATTTAGGTTTTTACTAATGTTTTCTATTGTCAATTATTGCTAGCTAAAATATTTTATATTTGTTAATAGAACTTAATCTTCAGCTATATTTTAGGAGAATTTTTGTTTTGTTTTATTTATTGTGGTCATTGTTAATATAATTTAGCTCCCAAATTATTATTATTATTATTATTCATTGTTAAATTTATTGGAGTGACATTGGTTGGCAACAACTACAGTTTCCAGGTGCTTAACTCCACACTATATCATCCATTCACTACACTGTTATTTTAAAACATGACTATATTTTATGGTAAATCTACTTTATTCTCTTAATTCCCATTATTTAAGCCATAAAATTTTTTTCTTTTAAATATCACTCAAATCATTTTAATTTTTGTACCATCATCACTAATCATCTAAGGGCAAACCTATCATCTCATGCATGGAATAGTACCATCTCCTCTTAATTTACCTATATTTATCGTCTCTGTAGCAGCTACAGTGTTTTTTTGTTGTTGTTTTTTTAATAAGACCTAATTATGTTACTTTCAATTTTAAAACCTTCAGTGTCTTCCCATTGTTCTTAAAGTCAAAGTCCTTAGCACAGCCTTCAAAACCCTGGACATTCTGGTCCCTCATCTATTCTTCAGGTTCCCATTTACAGTACACTCTCGTTGGGCTTTATTCTCCAGACACACTCACCTTCTTTTAATCCCTGGTAACTCCTGATCTTTCCTGGTACTGTTTTCTATGCCAGGAATATTCTTCCCACTGTTTGGGGCTAGTTACTTATACTCATCATTCAGAATTCATGTGTCTCTTCCTTCTGAAAGTCTAGTGTGATTTCCTTGACAAAATTAAATCTTTTTGCTATAACTCTCATAGCACCATGTGTATCTCTTTCATAGCCATTACCACAAGAACAGCTTTACATTTATTTGTGTAATTATTTGATTATTCTGCTTCTCCTACTATATAGTATATTCTGTGAGGGCACAGACTGGTTTTGCTCACCATTAGATCCCCAGCTTCTAGAACAGTTCCTGGTACATAGATTCTCAATAAATATGTTAATTCTGTTATATTAATGCATTACTTAGACTTACCACAGGCAGTTAAGTAATAAGTAAGTCTTAAAAAGGAAATTTTAAAAGAAGAATATAGAAAATATAATCACTGTTCAGAAATTGTTTTTACTAGTCAAATTGTTAAATCTGATAATTACATGAGATTAGATTTATGTTATAAAAATTTTCACCATTAGTAATGTTTTTACTACAATATCAATATCACTTTCTTGAAATGTTACTATGAAATAATCATAAAAATAACAGATGGCATTTGTTGAATGCTTACCATGTGCAGGGAGTATGATAAGTGCTATATGTGCATTATCACATTCAATCCTCACAATGCCCTTGAGTAGGTATCATTAATTAAAGTGATTTTTCTTGTGAGAAAATTAAGGTTCAGAGACGTTATGTTGAATTGCTCAAAGTTACACAACTACTGTGTGGTAGAGACAATATAGCCAATGGTCAACCAGATGTGTCTGACTCCTGATTCTCTTTCCTACCCTTTCTTAACCACAAATACTTGTATGTTAAGAGATACATAGGCTTTGATGTTAGACCAGTTCAGAGTTTGAAACTCAGTGCTGGCACAAATCAGTCATTTCATCTTAGACAAATTGCATAACCATCTCATTCCAACCTCTAAACCTCATTTTTTGTATGTATAAAATGGAAATAATAGTGCCTATCTTGTGGGGTTGCTGTAAAAATTAAATATAATATATATATTAGGTATCCTATAAATATACATTAAATATCTGGCACACAGTAGATGTTCAATAAATCACTTTTTATTATTGTTTTATATGATGTCTCTACTTTTTTCAAGTAACTTGTTTTGGGCAACATTGTTTTATTTTTACTTATTTTTTCATTGTGCTTTCAGACTGTCCAGAATAGTCCTCATTTCTATGATTCATAAAGTGTCACCAAAGATATATTTGTCAGAGCATGTACCCCACTTTTTTGATTTATAAAATAGGATCATATACTCAAATATCGTTTAGCTGAATGCTAAGCCTATAAAAGTTACCTAACAAATCCATATTAAATAACTGAATACTTATTATATAGCATATGTATGAAGACTTTACAAGTAAACAGAACAATCTACTTAAAATGGATCAAAAAAAAAAGTAGTGTTCACAGATTATCTCTTAGTTTTATCTCTGATTTATTAAGTTCTAAAAATATAGGTTCAATTTAATTTTTACAAGTTGATGCAGTAATGAAAAAGCAACATCATTGTCTGCACATTTATGTCTATAGTTAGTGATTAGTCAGAGTTCTGATTCACTATTCATACAAGCAAGATAAATGAACAAATGTAATGTTTGTTAAAACAATGTACAGTATTTAATTATGCTCACGTGAAAATCCAAAAATGTTTTTTATTTAATTGAAAGAAATGCATATAATGCAAATTGTCTACAAAAATATTGAAAATTAAAATATCTGGATGATGGTACACATATGCAAAGACTTTTCAGCATAATTGCTGAAAACAATATTGCTTTAGCAGCTATGTCAATTTTCCCCCAATTGTAAAACCTCAGGAAGAAACCCAAATTATTCACTGTAGTTTAAAAATAGAACCCATGAGATGATGCCAGGATAGCTCAGCAGTTGAACACTTGCTTTGCAATCACAATGTCCGAGGTTCAATTCCTGGCCTCGGCCCATGCAAACTCATATGCTGAACTTGCGGTGCAACTGGTAACCACCGGTATGGCACAGTGGTGAAGGTTCTCACCTCCCATGCGGGAGGCCCCCAGTTGGGTTCCTGCCCTGCATGGCCCCACATCCACCTGTCTGGAATGAAACTATGTCACAACTAATGACATACAACTATGGAGACTGCTCTGGGCCTTCCCTCCTTCTCTCTTTTTTTTTTCTCTCTCTCCCTCTCATCTTCTCTCAAAGCAATAAATCTTTAAAAATAGAACCCATGTGATCTGCAACTGAAACAATGCTTGGATATATACTATGTATAAAATTTAAAAATATGACAGTTTATATCAATCAGCAGTACTGATTTAAAACCTATAATTAGCACTGATGTTAAGAGCTGATAGTTTTCTTATTTTATTCTGACTTGCTAATTAGGGAAAATTTTCACACACACAAAAGTTAAATTCTATAGCAAATTCATTTGGAGTGTTTAACACTTCCAAAAGTTTTATCCAAGAGCTTTAATATTCATATGAATGAACATTTCACACACCTTTTAAATTATAAATTTAGAATGCTATATTTATACCTGTTATTTTATAAATGGTAATGTGAAAAACCACAGATTATAACTTTAACTATCATAATTATTATTTACTTATTTTATACTTATAATGTAATGAATGAATAATCATTAATTTCCATGACATTCCTATAAAATATTACATTTGACTTCTGTTTTATAAATGATTAATATGAAATGCATATAGAATATCCAGTAGCATCAGAGCTAGGAAAAAGGATGTTTCTGATATGCGATTTTTTGGAACTAGTCTTCCAATTTTCACTTCAACTCTGGATATTAATAAAAATTCCCATACTGGAAGCACAATGAAATCTAAGCAATAGCCCCCTTTGTAAAAAAACTATTTTACATTTTAAACAATAGAGTCTTTCCAAAGGTACAGTACTTGTCAATTAATTTGATTAGTAACAAGACCACTCTTAGATATAAGCTAATTAATCTGTTGCCCAGGTGAGATTTGAAAGCCACAGGGAAAGGCCTTTTCCCAACCTCTTCCCCAAATTCTGCAGGCAGCTGTCAGCCATTATTATGTTAGCTTGAATTAGTTTATCAGTTACCAACCTGTGTAAGACTTGTAGGAAATAGAAGCTCAGTGCAGGAAGAAAAGGAAAGAACTGCCAGGCTAGCGAATCTTTAATGGAGACAGTAGGTAGTTTGTGGAGCAGCAGAAGGATACAAAACCCTAGGAGAGTGGAAAATGCAAAAAGATGCCTCAGAAAAGGAGATAAAGGGTGTATGAAAAAAATAATATCTTCACTTATTTCACATTTCTTCAAATGACCTAAAGTATTTCATTTATATAGTTGGTACCAAGCAGTATTCAAATAAAATAGGCAGGTCTTGTGCAGTTACTAAATGCAGTTACAGATAACAGAAGTTCTAAACAGCTAAGAAACACTTAAATAATTACCTTTTCTTTTCTTTTTCTTCCTTTCTTTCTTTCTTTCTTTTTTTTTCTTTTGGTGTTGAAAAGTTATAGGCTAAATTTCATATTGCTGTGAATGTATTCTATTCTACTGGTTTCTTCCTTCTAGCAGTTAAAAACCAGTAACCTACAGGAAAGTAGTAGTATAATCTGAACATTCTGTTAAAGTTGATCATTATCAGTAGCTGAGCCAATACTGAAGTGAGAAAGTCACTTATTGTAATGTACAGTGAAATAAAAACACGTGTGTGTGTTTAATCTCTTATTAGAAAGATGAGATTACTGAATGTTTAAGTTATTGGAGAAAAACCTTATTCTCCTTTCTCAGTTATTTTCTGTACAAAATTCTGATACATATGGGCTATAATCAGATGTTGAGTTCAAAAATTTGAAAAATGTAATATAAGATAAAGGATTTGTGGGAGGAAATGTGTTCATATTTCTCTTTGTTTCAGATATGTGCAGAGGTACCAAAGACAGAAAAGAAAGCATATATTCAAATAGGCCCTTTGGCACCAATGAGTTCATGATCCTCTCATCAAAGAGTGGAGCAAAGAGGTCATAGAAGGACCATTCCCTACCCTTTTTGTTTGTTTGTCTTCATATGTTCCTGAAGGAAAGAGTGTTTTAAAGATTTATTTTTATTGTTTTTTGACAGAGAGAGAGAGAGAGAGAGAGAGAGAGAGAGAGAGAGAGCGAGCGATACAGAGACAGAAGGGAGAGGGCCCAGAGCAATCTCCATAGTTGCATATTATTGGTTTTTCCACGTAGTTTCATTCCATAGGTGGGTGCGGGGCTGTGCAGGGCAGGAACTGAGCAGGGGTTTCACCCTGGTGAGAACCAAACTGGGGGCACTCCCCAGTTAGCATATGGGTCCACAGGGGTCAGGGCCGGGATTCGATCCTCGGTCCCCGGGGCTAAAAAGCAAGCACTTAACCCAATGAGCCACCCCAGCTTCCCCAGGAAAGAGTGTTTTATTAGAAACAAATAAGAGGAAGCTAGGATGGCTCAGTGGGTTAAATGTTTGCTTTACAGCCCTGAGGACTCAGGATCGAATTCTGGCCCTGGGTCCATGTGGACCCACATGCTGAACTGGGGTGTGCTTCTCGTGCAGGAGGCCCCTGGTTCAGCCTCCAGCACAAGGAGGGCATGCCTCCCATGCGGGAGCCCCCCTGGCCTGGTTCCCACCTTGCAAGGCCCCCTGCCCACCTGTGTGGAAAGAAACTACGTTGAAAACTGATGATGTACAACTATGGAGACCGCTCTGGGCCCTCCCCCTTCTCTCTCTCTGTCTCTCAAAAACAATAAAAAGACAAAAACAAACAAAAACAAAGCAAAAACCAGAAAAACACAGACACAAGCAAAAAACACAGACACACAATAGTGATGGAATTAAGAGATGAAATTGCTTAGTCAGTGGCTTCCAAGCATCATTTCAAGTCAGAGTCTTCAGTATCTCACTGACAATGTGAAGGAAGGCAGGAAGGCCAGCTTTACCCAATAGTGTTACAGAGAACAGAAGTGTGAAAGAGAAAGAGAGCAGTTTGTAAGGTGTTTCCTCACTTATGCCCTGAAGTCAGTCAGTATAGGGTTTGAATCCTGCCTCTGGCACTTACTAACTGCAGCTAAACAATACTCGTGTCTACTTCCTGATCCTGTGCCTCTTTCCTGATCTGTAAAGGGAGTTAATAATACCTCAGAGAGTTGTTGTGAGGAACAAATAAAATAGGTGCTGGGCATGAAGTTATCATCAGCTATGCAGTCATCATTACTAATTTTCTTTCCTACTACTGTTGTGAAATTGGAAAAGACTGATTTTGAAGCAGTTTATAAAATATATTATGAGCAACTTGTTAATAAATATCTGTTGAGCCAAATTTGCCTTAGGACTGCCTCTATGCCCAAAATACCAACATTAAAAAATTTTTATTTTAATAGAAATTTTTCTTTATCTGTTACCTGTAGTCAGGCTCTCTTTAAGGGTTTGTGGGAGGAAGTACTTCAAAAAAGAAATGAGTCTATTGCCTGAGGGGAATGGTATGATTTTAATAGCTGGAAAAAGAAAAAAGGGTGGGACTACTGTATTGCTTCCATCTTCCAAATAAAAAGAAAATATTTTCAAGCTGGAAAAATATCAAAACCCAACTTGGAAACCAGTCTCAAGCCCCTCCAAGATAAAACTCTTACAGTATCCCTGGGACAAGATTTAAAATCTGAAAATTCATAGGATTGAATTAGAAATTCAGAACTTTAAACCCAGTTACTTTCACACAGAGAATTTCATCCACCCCATCCAATCCATTTCATTCACACAAGAGTGTATATTGGTTGGGGACATACAGATTGCCACCTCCAAATGGAAAGTAAACTTCTTGATTTTTCAACTTTTTCCAAGTTCAGCATGGTGCTTCATTCATGTATGTTAAATAAACAAACCTAACAGACTAGAGACCTACCCACCATATATGAAGAAACTATCCACTCACATCAGTAGAAGTCAAGACTCCAGGACTCCTGAGAATTATATCTTTAGATGCTAAAAGGATTTGCCCATTGATTGCTGAGTCAGTGTCAGTAATATCTGAGAAATGATATATAGCTGAGAAATAAGGGATAGGGTTGAGCAGTTTTCTGGAAAACTGTAAATTGATAACTTCCAAATTTTCAATATTATCTATTCCAATAATTACATGGTGGAAAGCTTGATTCTGAAATCTTGAAACATTCTACATATAACAACAGTTCATTAAATATTGGCCTATGAACATTTATGGAAATACATAGTGATTGTTAGAAGCCAACACATGCTCTTTCAGATTGTCATTCTAAATTAAACCCCCCTTTCCTCTTTGCAAAGATTACTGGGTTGGTTTATCAGGAGACTTCAATAGCCTGCCTTCATTAATCACCGTGGCTGAACAGGGAGATGAGTTGACCATTGTTATATCTATTTATGAGTATGAAATTTTATCTGTACAAGGAATTACAGTCTCTTAAACCAAACTTGGAAGTAGTAGGCAGGAATCAAATTGTATCAGGTTCAAGAACAGGAATATTTAAGGCAGTAGGACAAAAATACAGGCAGGAACCAATCACTGGCTCCTTATTAGAGTAAGCAGACAAGCCAGAAACCTTAGTGGGTGTCAGAACAGAAAGATGAATAAGGGGTGGCTATCAGGAAGCAAGAGTCACTTATCTAGGAAATCAAAGAAATGGTGACAGGGGAAAAGCCCAGCCAGGCCAGTGCAACAGCTAAGAGGTTCTGGGGATGCAAGTTGTGTAGGTAATGCTTTTGGATCACAGTTGTTTTCTAATGACACACCATCATTGGTGAAGGCATCCTTCCTGGTTTTTAAGGAGCCGGGACCCTAACATTGGTAAGCTGTAATTCTAAAAATGTTTCTCAACTCTGGCTGCAATTAGGGGTTTTTAAAAAATACTAATGCCAGAGGTCCCAACTCCAGGCCAATTAACTGTATCTCAAGGATGCAGTCCAGTCCTCAGTATTTTTTTTAAAAGCTCCCCCGGGTCAACTTAACATGTAATGAAGGTTGTGGATTACTATCCTAGGGGGAAATCTCTATTATACACTCTTTCAAACTCTTTAATGTACATATAAATAATTTAGGGGGTCTTTTTAAAATGCAGATCTTAAATTAATAAGTCTGGGTTGAGACCTGAGATTCAGAATTTTAACAATGTCCATATATAGTTGATCCATACTTAGAGTAATAAGGCTCTTGGCAAATGCTACAGGACTCTTTCTAGCCCTTTTCTATTGAAAATTTCATATTAGATTAAGATCTGTAGAAATGGTTATTAAATATGATTATACAAAAGAAAGGTAACAGTTTATCTCAGAATTAAGATTCAAAAATATTTTTATAGGCTGAAATAAGTAAAATAAAATTTATTCATCAACAGGGACCATTTAAAGTTTAATATCTAAGCTAATTATGGCAAAAAGAAGATAATGAAATATATTATAAAGCAATAATAATCTCATAGTGTGGTAAAGGCTTATTCATTTATAAATAAATGAATTAAATTGAATAGTAAGTAGATAAATAAGTTTTAAAACAACAGAAATTGGAATATGATAAAATGGGGGTATTTAAAATGAGGGAGGATTATTCAATTAATCAAACTGAAGCAAAAGAAAAGAAAATAGCCATCCAGAAAAAAAAATAATCCACATTTCACACCTTACCCTAGGATAAATTCTGTGTGGATCAA
This sequence comes from Craseonycteris thonglongyai, assembly GCA_004027555.1. NCBI lineage: Eukaryota > Metazoa > Chordata > Mammalia > Chiroptera > Craseonycteridae > Craseonycteris > Craseonycteris thonglongyai. Next base: position 66,229 of record PVKE010001869.1, read on the forward strand.
GGATTTAAATGTGAAAAAGAAAGCTGTGAAAGTTTGAGATAAAACCATGAAATAGCTAGGTTGAAAAAACATTTTTACCTCCAGTTTGTTTATTAAAAAGTGGTGATTAAGAATGATTAGTGGGGAAGCTGGGATGGCTCGGTGGGTTAAGCGCTCACTTTGCAGCGCCGGGGACTGAGGATGGAATCTCGGCTCCGGCCTGTGCAGACCCATATGCTGAACTAGGGAGTTCCCCCAGCTCAGCTCTCTCTCTCTCTCTGTCTCTGTCTCTGTATCTCTCTCTCTCTCTCTCTGTCAAAAAATTAATAAAATAAATAAATAAAAACTTAAAAAAAAAAAAAAGAATGATTAGTTTGGGGAAGCCCGATGGCTCAGTGAGTTAAGCACTCACTTTGCAGCTCCGGGGACCAAGGATTGAATCCCGGCCCGGCCTGTGCGGACCCATATGCTGAACTGGGGAGTGCCCCCAGTTCAGTTCTCACTGGGGTGAGATCCCGGCCCAGTTCCTGCCCTGTGCAGCCCCGCACCCGCCTGTGGAATGAAGCAATATGGAAAAACCAATGATATGCAACTATAGAGACTATTCTGGGCCCTTCCCCTTCTCTCTGTCTCTGACTCTGTATCTCTCTCTCTCTCTCTCCGTTAAAAACAATAATAATAATAAAGAATGATTAGTTTGTTGCTATATGAGTTGTTTTTAGAATCTGAATATGCCTTGAAATTTCCTACCATATTCTTTCCATCCATTATAAGGCTAATGAGACTTTTGAGAAAGTCCTTTAGTATAACTATCTTCAACATGTTTTTTATGTTGTTTGCTAGAAAAAGGGTTTCAATAAACCTCTTTTTTAAATGTAAAATGTGTATTCAACCAAGGAAAAATGAACATAATTTATAAATGACTACTACTACTTTGCAAAACAAAAATAGTGATGATACATTTTCATCACATTGGGGCACTTCTTTTAATGTATGTCTTTGCCATCTTATTTAGTGTTTACTAAACACAGTTCCTTTTGCTAAGCATGATGATAGTTTTTTCAGGGTCAATAGTCTACAATTAACCTCCAGTATATGCCAATGCTCACCAAGAACAAATAATTCAGTATGATAATTCTTAAAATATTTAAAGCTAAACCACAAGGAAGGGACGGGGAAAGTGGTTAGAGTATCCATAAACAGTCTGAATCTGGCATTGAGTTGTTTCTGACCCTGAGAGCAATTAAGTGGCTGTGGCCATGAGGCTGAGAGGCATGGCCAACAGGGACTCTGTCAGCCACTTTTCCTCTTCTTCTTTCCTCTAAGTCTAACCAACCTACAGGTTAGAAGGTAAAGGATATTATTTGCAGCATCACTAGCAGTTTCTTTTTTTTGTTAACTTTATTGGGGTGATATTGGTTGGTAACAGTTACACAGTTTCTAGGTGTACAACTCTATATTACATTGTCTATGTATTGCATTACGTGCTCACCACCCAGAATCAGGTCTCTTTCCATCACCATATCACTAGCAATTTCTTTTCCACATCAACTTGTAACAACAAAGGCACAGTATACAAAAAAAGGAAGCAAAGAGGCCTAATGTTTGCTTCTGGCAAATCAGTCAGAAAAAAAATCATATATAATGTAGACAAAATGCCCATTGTGTGTACACACATATGCACACACACATACAATTCCTTAACTAAACTCACATTTATATCTGGTGTTCCCAGGCTGTGGTGGCTTATCAATTCACTCTGTAGAAAAAACACGGAGGTCACAGACGCTGTCAGTAATAAAGCTAAGAATTAATGTTTCCTATGCTTAAATTTTTTTTTATTGTGGTAAAATACACATAATATAAAAATTACCATTTTAATCCTTTTTAAAGTATACAACTTAGTGGCATTATGTACATTTACAATGTTGTGTAACCATCACCACTATCCATTTCCAGAATTTTTTCTTCATTCCCAACAAAAACTCAGTACCTATTAAACAATAACTTCCCATTATTCCTCCTCTCAGTTGCTGGTTAACTTTATTGTAGTATCATTCTCTATGAATTTGCCAATTCTAGTTACCTTCACATAAAAGGAATCATATAATATTTGTCCTTTTGTGTCTGGCTTATTTCACTTAGCATGATGATTTCAAGGTTTATCCCTGTTGTACTGTGCATCAGAATTTCATTCCTTTTAAGACTGAAAAATATCTCATTGTATATATATGCCACATTTTGTTGATCTTTTCATCTGTTGATTAACATTTAAGTCATTTCTTTTGGCTACTGTGAATAATGCTGCTATGAAAGTTGGCATACAAGCATTTGTTTAAGTTCCTGTTTTCAATTCTTTTAGATATATACCCAGAAGTAAGATTGCTGGATCACATGGTAATTCTGTTTAATTTTTTTAGAGACCACCATATTTTTTTCCAGTACACACCAATTTACATTTCCACCAACTATGCATGAGGGTTTTAATTTCTCTACAACCTCACCAACACACTTTTTCTTTTTTCTTTTCCTCCCTCCTTCCCTCCCTCCCTCCCTCTCTCCTTCCCTCTCTCTTTCTTTTACAATAGCCATCCTAATGTGTGTGCAGTATAATAGTATCTTATTGGTTTGTATTTCTTTAATGACTAGTAATGTTGGGCATTTTTTTCATGTGCTATTGGCCATTTGTACATTTTCTTTGTAGAAATGCCTATTCAAGTTCTTCGACTATTTTTTAAAATTGGGTTGTGGGTTTTGTTTTGTTTTTTTTGTTTTTGTTTTGTTATTGAGTTATAGGAGTTATATTTTCTGGGTATCAATCCCGTATCAGAGAAATGATTTGTAAATGTTTTATTTTTTTCATTCTGTAGGTTGTCTTTTCATTTCTTTTGGTGTACAAAACTTTTTAATTTTGATAAAGTCCAACTTATCTTTTTTTTTTTGTTACTTGTATCTTTTGTATCATATCCATGACAACCTTGTCAAATCCAATGTCAAAGATTTTTCTGTTTTCTTCTAAGAGTTTTATAGTTTTAGCTCTTACATTGAGGGCTTTGATTCATTTTGAGTTAATTTTTATTTATGGTGTAAATTAAAGCCTTGATTTCATTCTTTTGTACGTGGATATTTCTATGCCTATTGGTTTATTAAATTTTCTCATTTATAAACTGAGGATCATAATATAATAGCTAGTCTACATTTTTTTTTAAAGATTTATTTTTATTGTTTTTTATTTTTTATTTTTATTTATTTATGTATTTTTGACAGAGAGAGAGAGAGAGAGAGAGAGAGAGAGAGAGAGAGAGATACAGAGACAGAGACAGACAGAGAACTGAACTGGGGGAGCTCCCAGTTCAGCATATGGTTCCGCACGGGTCGGGGCCGGGGCCGGGGCCGGGGCCGGGATTCGATTCCCGGTCCCCAGCGCTGCAAAGTGAGCGATTAACCCACTGAGCCATCCCGGCTTCCCCTTTATTGGTTTTTGACAGAGAGAGAGAGAGACAGACAGAGACAGACAGAGAGTAGGGGGAGGGCCCAGAGCAGTCTCCATAGTTGACAACAGTAGTTTTCCATATACCTGTAGTTTCACTTCACAGGTGGGTGCGGGGCTGCACAGGGCAGGAACTGGGCTGGGAGCCTCCCGCATAGGCCCTGGCAAGAACTGAACTGGGAGCACATCCCAGTTCAGCATACTGGTCCGCATGGGCCGGGGCCGGGATTAAACCCCTGGTTTCCGGGGCTGCAAAGCGAGCGCTTAACCCGCTGAGCCATCCCAGTTTCCCCATAGCCTAGGGTGTGGCATAGCCTACATTTTCTTTAAAAACTATTATATATTACTATATTGTTAATAAGATGATGACACTGTGTTGTGGCCAATTTAAAACTCTATGGGTAGATTTAATTCAATAAGACATTTTTATGTTGATTATATTTCATAGCTGACTGTACTCTACACTAGTGGTATCCAAACTTTTGGCTTTCCTGGGCCTCATTGGAAGATTTGTCTTGGGCCACACATAAAATACACTAACACCAACAATAGCTAATGAGCTAAAAAAAAAAAAGAAAAAAAAAAAGTTCATCAAAAATAATCTCATAATGTTTTAAGAATTTGTGTTGGGCCACATTCAAAGCCATCTTGTGCCACAGGTTGGATATGCCTGCTTTTCACCATAGCATCTTAGGGGAGTGTAAAGAAAGACATCAGGTTTGTGGAGAAGAGAACTGGACCAGGGGCCAAATTAAGCAATAACAAACAACAAAACAACAACAAGAAAAAGGTTGTTAGGAAAACCACTCTAGAGATGTGTGTTGCGTTTCAGTAGTGGGGACAACTGGTGTCAAGAACCCTGGCTTGGGTTATATAGCATTGAGGACTTTCATAATGTGAAACCAAGTCCAGAAGTGTCCTTTAATGTTCTTGTAGAAGAAAGCCATTTCTTGGTAGTTTATGACAGATTTTTTTTTTTTTTTTACAGCTAAATAAATAAATAAATGTATTTAGAATTAGCCAGCTGGATTCAGTTTTGATGATGCCAGTTTTGTTGGGATCATTCAAAGCATCATAGTTAGAAGCCAGTTGAACATATGCCTTCTTCTCTCCATCAGGCCTGATCAGGGTGTTGACCTTGGCTATGTCAATGTCATAGAGCTTCTTCACAGCCTGTTTGATCTGATGCTTGTTGACCTGGACATCCACAATAAACACTAGTGTATTGTTGTCTTTTATCTTTTTCATGGCTGACTCCATAGTTAGGGGGAACTTGATAACAGTATAGTGGTCAAGCTTGTTTCTCTGGAGGGCACTCTTCAAGGATATTTGGGCTGCCGTCAGAGCTACAGTGTCTTGGGCCTTGGGAAGAAAGGTGATGGACAGGTCGTTTGTTTGTTTTTGTTTTTTGGTGGGTGTGGATGCCTTTCAGCACTGCTTTCTTTGTTTTCAAAGCCTTTGCTTTGGCCTGGGCTTTGAGAGAGGCAGGGGCTTCCTTCTTCCCTTTTGGTGCCATCTTCATGAAAAGCACAGCAGAGCATTTTTGTTTTCTGCCTGAAGTAAATAAAGCTTAAGACCTAACTACTCACCCAATGCTGTCCTCACATGGGCCATGCTCACACCTCAGGTCTGTGCTGGCGCCCAGGCCTTGGTGCTCGAATTCCCCCTGATGGGTGCTGTTTCTCCGCTGGCCCTGCCACCCTTCCTGCTCCCCTGTCCTCCCTGAGCTGGCTGCTCCTCATGAGCTGGGGGACTCGCTGACGTCCAGGGCCTTGCCACCTTCCCCCAAGCCACTGCTCCTCTGCTGAGGCCAGCGCTCCACCTTGACCAACCCAAGAAAAGCAGTTTGCCCTAATGGGTCTCCTAGCTCCTGCAGGACAAGCCCTTAGACCGGGCTCATGGCCTGGAGGGTAACTGTGGGCCTGAAAAGACTTTCAGACCTTTTCAGATCACCATGTATATATCAGGACAGGATTTCTGCAGAAGACATTTTGAGTGGCCCTATCCTAGACAAAAGCAAAACAAATATTTTTGGGAAAACAGAAGCCTAACTTTGCCTTTCCCACCAGTAGAGCTTCAGAAGGGAGCAAGTTGGCAGGGTTGGGAGAAGATGAGCAAGGGAGGCTGGTTTATGCGGAGTTCAGGTGGGGTTTAGCAGAAGGGACCAGAAAATATTTACAAACCCAGCCTCTTGTAAGGTTATGAATTGTTGCCCATTCAGACGGTTATGACCTGGTAAGAAGACTACCTATCTGGTCACCTACGAAATGCTGCCTTTGATAGAATAGAACCTTTTCAAAGCAGATACTCAGGCTACCTCAGTTAATGTTAATGTGTACATGTGGGGTAGATATGTCATCAACTTCAGTGAGAAGTAAGCTGACAGTAATTGAAAACTGAAAGGCAGAATAGAACCTCAATTATGCCTAAAAGTTTGGTTACAGACTGGTTAAACTGATATGAAACATATTCTAAAGATTCCTAAGAGTGGAGATCTAAAACCCTATTTAGATAGTTAAGTTCTTCAACATGTTGAAATGTAGCCCATGCACGAGTAAGGCAGCATGATATAATGGGCAAAGTCTAGGACTCGGAATCAGGGCAAGTGAAATTAAGTCCTTAAATTGTGAACCTGGGCACGTTACCTAACTTTCCGACCCTCAATTTCCTCATCTTTAAAACAGGAATAATAATAATGTCAGAATGTATAAAAAGTATATTGTAAAGTGCTATATAAGTGTTAATTTTTTCAACAAATTTGTGTTTTGAACACAAATTGTACAAAAGGCCTTTTCTTCTATGGCTGTTTATTTCCATTCCCATTTTTTTATTTTCTTTCATTCTTTTTTTTTTTTAAGATTTATTTTATTGTTTTTGACAGAGAGAAACAGACACAGAGAGAAACAGAGAGAAGGGGGAGGGTCCAAAGCAGTCTTCATAGTTGTACGTCACCAGTTTTCGACATGGTTTTGTTCCACACAGGTGGGCGGGGGCTGCGCAGGGCAGGAACTGGGCTGGGGACCTCCTGCATGAGACATGTCCCCTCAAGCCAGGGACCAAACCAGGGGGCGAGAACTGAACTGGGAGCCTCCTGCATGGGAAGCACACTCCAGTTCAGCATATGGGTCTGCACAGGCCAGGGCTGGGATTTGATCCTCAGTCCCTAGGGCTAAAAAGCAAGCACTTAACCCGCTGAGCCATCCTGGCTTCCCCCATTACCATTTATTTCTATTTTTTATCTCTATAATAAACATTGACATTTTTCTCTACATTATTGCATTGGTCACTGGACACCACTTTAAAATGGCTATTTTTCATCATGCTATAGATTTAATTTTTGTAAGGCCAACCTTATGAAAATGTATTATTTATTTTCTGTGTCATTATAGTTACAATTCAGGTGCCACCAAATAAATTGTGGTACGTGGATTTACTGTCTAGTCCCTGATTTGGATAAGTGAATATAGATTAATCCATAACCTAGGCATTTTTTTCTACCATGTCTATTTATTAAAAATAATAGATTTAAAGTATGACCTATCTAATTACTAAGGACATATGCTGGACCACATATTCAACAAGATTTAGATACACACAAACACTTATATATGAGTACAAAGCCCTTCCCTCATTCAGTTTCAACTCTTTTTAATAAAACAACTTTCCAAAACCACCAAAGGTTCTTTGAAGCTAAGGCAGAGTTGGAATGTTGCACCTATTAGATTGGGTGAAAGGTGAAGGCAGTAGAGTGCTACTGGAGTGGGTACATTCCTGAAAGCCCTGAAGAACAGGTGGGTCAAGTTGCCAATGCAGAGCAGGTAGGATAGGAACCAGAGAGGCGTGTATGCTCAGAATTAGTCACTGCCATGTCAGGGAGAATGTTGACATCAAGTGAAGACCAAAATGAGTCAGGAATTCTAATAGGAGACCAAAATAGATGTCCTACCAGGGCAGGAATTAGGGACCAAGACGAGTCAGGCTGCCATAGGTGGAAAAGAAATCAGTGTGTCCTTGGAAGAAATCTTGTATGCACAGAAATGCCACTTGGAAACTAGAATCTCCCTTTGGGTTGATGGTCAAGAGCCATTTATAGTTATCTTCTTTTAAAAAAAAATCTTTTTTTTTAAGATTTATTTTTATTTATTTATTTTTATTTTTGAGAGAGCTAGAGAGAGACAGAGAGAGAACTGAACTGGGGGAGCTCCCAGTTCAGCATATGGTTCCGCATGGCCGGGGCCAGGATTCGATCCCTGGTCCCCGGCGCTGCAAAGCGAGTGCTTAACCCACTGAGCCATCCCAGCTTCCCCAGTTATCTTCTTTTTAAAAATATAGTTGATATTTATTGATCACTGGACATCACTGTTCTAAGCACTTGACTTGTATTATCTCTTTTAATTTTTACAACAGCCTGGTGAAATAGATAATCTATTTATCTGCATTTTATTGAAGAAGAAACTGAGGCAAAGGAGGTTAACCAGCTAGTCCAAGGTTCCTCATCCAGTAACTACTAGAGCTGCGACTCTATCCAGGCAGCCTAACTCCAGAGCCTGACTCTAAACCACTACAGTACATGGCTCCCTGCAGCTTAACTCTGTTCATCTTCTATCATGTCACTGGGTTCAGCTTAGTCTTGAGAGAGATGGCAGGAGACATGCCTACCAGGTCTAGACATTATCTCCTCTAATAAAAACACAATATTTAAGAAAAGTTTAAAGAAATAAACAGAAGAAAAAAAATCTTTAACTTTATCCACTTTGAGGTTAAAAAGACTCTATTTAGTTTGCTACACAAAAGCACTTGAAATTTTGTCATCAGAATTCTTCATGCATGATTTTGTTCAATTTTGGATCTGTTCATTTATAGAAGAAAAGTTGGCTTTACTTTTTCTCCTTTTAGGAAAGACCTCTCTGCATTTTAAATGTTCAATCCCTGTATCTTTTCTCCCTGGAATCATATTAAATTTAAAGGGATTTTAGAATGTCCAAAAGAAAATGTCAGCTAATGAGATATGTGGGGTTAGAACACAAGAGAAATTAGGGCTGGAGATATGAATTTGGGTGTTATTCACAAAGAAGTTATAGAAAATACTTAAAATAGCCAAGGAAAAAGTATTCAAAAAATAAAAAAAGAGGGCTCAGTACAGGTGGAAAAGACTTCATAGATTTTTTTTTTTTAATTGTTTGAGAGAGAGAGAAGAGAGACAGAGAGAAGGGGAAGGGCCAGAGCAGTCTCCATAGTTGTACATTATTAATTTTGACATAGTTTCATTCCACATAGGTGGATGTGGGGCAGCATGGGGCAGGAACCAAACTGGGGGCCTTCCACATGAGAGGTGTGCCCCAATTCAGCATATGGGTTTGAACAAGTTGGGGCCAGGATTTGATCCCTGAACCCTGTGATTACAAGGGAAGTGCTCAACCTGTTGAGTTATCCCAGCATCCCAAGGGTTTATAGATTATTCTAGTCCAATCCTGTCCACAAATCTCAGATCCTGAGAACAAAATCAACCAGTTTTATTACCTGTGAGAATAGAAACTCAGTATCTCCTGCATTAGTTTCTTCTTGTCATTGTGACAAATATAGTGCTGTAAGCATCACAAAAATATAATTTTACGGTTCTGGAGGTCAAAGGTCCAAAATGAGTTTCACTGGGCTAAAATCAAGGTATTAGTGGGGCTGATTCCCGCCAAAGGCTCTAGGGTAGAATCTATTTCCTTGCCTTTTCCACTGTGTAGAGGCTGTGGACTTACAGTATCTTCCTCCATCTTCAAAGTCAGCAAGGTAACACCTTCACATTTCCCTTTGACTTTTGCCTTCTGCTTCCATCCTCACTTCTTCTTCACTGGTTATTCTGCCTCCCTCTTTCTTATTTTAAAGATTTATTTTTATTGGTTTTTGACACAGAGAGAGAGAGAGAGAGAGAGACAGACAGACAGAGACAGACAGAGAGAAGGGGGAGGACCCAGAGCAGTCTCCATAGTTGACAGCATTAGTTTTCCATGTAGTTTCACTCCACAGGTGGGCACAGGGCTGTGCGGGGCAGGAACTGGGCCGGGAGCCTCCCGCATAGGCCCCGGCAAGAACTGAACTGAGGGCACATCCCAGTTCAGCATATGGGTCTGCATGTGCTGGGCCAGGCGGGATTCAATCCCTGGTCTCCGGGGCTGCAAAGCGAGCACTTAACCCGCTGACCTATCCCAGCTTCCCCCCAATTTCTTATTTTAAAGATCATTGTAATTGCACAGAAGGCAGTTTAGAATAATTATTTAGATTTATTGTCATCTAAATAATCCAGGATAACATCCCTAAATTAAGATCCTTAAATTAACCATATCTACAAAGTCTCTTTTGTCATTATGGAAACATATTTCAGAGGTTCCAGGGATTAATACGTGACCATCTTTGAGGAAGCATTTCTCTACCACGCCCCTCAAAATAGCCCACAATCCTAAGAGCTAGAAAGTTGTTATATTGAGTAAACTTTGTCTACATGTAGTTTCCATACATTGATCTTGGCTCTGTCCTTCAAGTTCACAAATATTAAGTTTAATAGCTGCCATGTAACTCCTCTTCAGATATTTGAAGATATATTGACCCCCTCTACCTCAGACAAAACTATTTATTCAGAAGTTTAATAGGAGAAATTCCTATTATGCTGGTTGGCCTTCTGTAGATACCTTTAACTTATTAATATTTCTTTGAAAATGTGGTGTGTTCTGATCAAGCAAGGACACGGCCCATTTCTCTGGTACTAAGCACTGAAGTTTAATTAATAATGCCCAAGATTATAGTCTACTAAAATTCTTCTTTTTCCGAATTCTGATGAAGAATATTTTTATCATAGTTAATTTTTAACTGAAATGCTGGTTTTTATACGTCGGTTTCCCAAATATCTCTTCAGGGTCAATGAACAAATTAGTAATTCTTAACTGCATGTGATCTACAAATTTAATTACATGAGTTTCTATCCAAATAATTAATAAAATTATTCAGTGCAATAGAGCCTATCATCAAACCATGCAGCATGACTGAAGTGCTTGTCCAAGAGAACATTTATCTGCTTTTTGGGCCAAATCATTCAAGCAAAATGTAACTGCATTATAATTTGATCTATACTTTTTTTATCTTGTCCACAGGAGTTCAATGTTTTACACTCTTCATAAAGTATTGTCCTTGACGATCAATCTATCAGGAGGAGTTAAGTAAATATTTGTACATGAAGCATTACCTTTCAGGTTACTTATATGAAGAGAACAGAGCAAAATAGTATAAATATTTTTACTTACTGTATTTAGTGTATCTCCTTTTTTACATATGTGTGGTATTTATTGTCTCTGACACTAAAGGGGATAGTTCTTTATGGCTTAAGCAATGAAATGAAAAGAAATGACAAACTAATTTCAATTTTACCCATTTGACTTGCTTTTAAACATTAGTCAGATTTTTTTTTATATCTCCTCTTCAAAATGGGCTAAGTCAGTTAAATAAGTTTAATGAGAAGTTTTGAGGATATATGAATGAATGTGAAGAACTCTTCATTATAACAGCTAAATAAATATTGTGCATTTTTAAGAAAAAATAGTGCTCTGTAAATTTTATATGTATATCAGGGAAGCCGGGATAGCTCGGTGGTTGAGCACTTACTGTTGTAATCGCAAGGTTCAGGGTTCGATTCCTGACTAGGGCCCTTGCAAGCCCACATGCTGAACTGTGGCACAATTGGTAACTGTCAAGAAGGTGGTGAAGGGAAGCCCCCAGTTTGGTTCCCGCCCCACACAGCCCCACCATCACCTGTGTGAAATGAGAGTATGTCACAACTAATGATGTACAACTATGAAGACTGCTCTGGGCGCTCCCTCCTCTCTCTCTCTCATCTTCTCTCAAACAATAAAAAATAAATCATTAAAAAACTTTTATATGTATATAAAATTAATAAATACTCTGGTCTATATCTCTGTAAACACCATTATTATACTTACAGTTTGGGATTTATACCTTTTACCATAGTTAATCCAGAAATTGGGTTCAGTTAGTTCTTTCGTACATATATGCATTTGTGTCTGCATATGTGTTTGTGTAGATTTCATTTTTGCTTTCATGTTAGAGTTCTCTTTTATCTCTGGTAATCACAGATAAGAGGAATCCACAGAGCCACTATTGGAGGCAGTTTAGAATAATTATTTGGATTTATGGTCTTGTAAAACTAGATTTGTATTTTGGTAGCACATATGTAATATAAACTTTTTCATTAAAGTCCTCCTAACAAAAGAGGACAGCATACATTACCTATTTAAACCTTCCACAAAAGATCTGGAAACCAATGAAACCCTAAGATGTTCACTTTTTGAAGTTCCTTTTAAAAATTTTATTTATTTATTTATTTATTTATTTATTTGAGAGAAGGAGGGTGCCCAGGGAGAGCAGTCTTCATAGTTGTACATCATTAGTTGTGACATGGTAGCATTCCACACAGGTGGATGTGGGGCCAGGCAGGGTGGGAACCTTCACTGATGAGCCATCCCGGTGGTTACCAGTTGTGCCTCAGTTTAGCAAATGCGTTTGCACAAGCTGTGCATGGGCCGGAACCAGGAATTGAACCCTGGACCTCGTGATTGGGAGGCAAGTGCTCAACCACTGAGCAATCCCGGCATTCCTGAAGTCCTATTTTTATCTTTAAAAATTCATAGAATATTTTGAAAAAATAGGTATGTTCATTATCTTGATTGTGGTCTTGCAACAGGTGTGTACATATGTCAAAAGTCATCAAACTGTATACTTTAAAAATGTGCAATTTATTGTATGTTGTATAACCTCAATAAAATTGCAAAAAAATAAAATTCAGCTCATGGAAGAATGAGTGAACTATAATTACATAAAATAATATAGATAATTGTTACAAACATAATGTTGAGCAATATAAGCCAGGTACAAAAGAGTACATGATGTGTGATTCACTCTTAAGGGAAGGTAATGACTGAAAGAAGTATAAGGTTATATGAGATGGTGATTATTTTGTTTCTGCTGAAGTGAATTACATGGCTATGTTTACTTCATGAAAATTCATTCATCTGTGTATTTATACACAGAACCTTTGAGGTAATAAAATAGTTCTATATCTTTTTTTTAAAGATTTATTTATTTATTTATTTTAAAGATTTATTTTACTTGTTTTTAACAGAGGCAGAGAGAGACAGAGAGAAGGGGGAGGGCCCAGAGCAGTGTCCATAGCTGTATGTCATCAGTTTTTCAACATGGTTTCATTCCACACAGGTGGGCGGGGGCTGCGCAGGGAGGGAACTGGGCTGGGGGCCTCCTGAATGGGAGGCATGCCCCCCTCAAGCCAGGGACCAAACCGGAGGGCAAGAACCAAACTGGGGGCCTCCCGCATGGGAAGCACATCCCAGTTCAGCATATGGGTCTGCACAGTCCGGGGCTGGAATTTGAACCTCGGTCCCCAGGGCTGCAAAGCAAGCGCTGAGCCATCCCGGCTTCCAAGATTTATTTTATTGTTTAAAAGGAGAGAGAGAGAAAAGGGGGAGGGCCCAGAGCAGTCTTCATAGTTATACATCACTAGTTGTGACATAGTTTCATTCCACACAAGTGGATGTCAAGCCACACAAGGTGGAAACTGAACTGGGGGCCTCCCACGTGGGAGGCAAGAACCTTTGCCACCAAGACATCTCTGCCGGCCATTACCAGTTGCGCCACAGTTCAGCATTTGGTTTTGGACCTGTGGTTGCAAGTCAAGCATTCAACTTGTTAAGCTTTCCTGGCATCTCCTCTATATCTTGATTATGTTGGTGGTTACACAAATCTATAAAGATGTGATGAAATTGCATGGATTTTTATGTAAAAGTGTTGAAATCTGAACATCTCTGGGTTGTAACAGTCAATTTCCTGGTTTTGATATTGTACTGTAGTTATGTAAGATGCTACCATTGGGGGAAACTGGGTGGAACCTCTCTGTACTAGCTTCCTTTGAATCTATCATTATTTCAAAATAAAAACAATACTATTGTGTAAAGTAGTATTTTAGTGTGAGAACATCTATTGGCTTTTCTACTTACATCTCCTTTCTAGAAATTTCCCTCTCACCTGTCCTCAGGATTGTGATGAAAACAGTTATGTTCAATCTAAGTGGTCCCAACTGTCAACCTAGATGACAGTTGGTTCGTCTAGGGGTGGCATCTATATCCTAAAGGCCAATTAGAGCCATTTTCTGGAATATGGTATTTGGACTGAGAGATAGCTCTCTCTTCCTGTGTCTGGACTATACTTTGTAAATTCAAGAGTTTCCAGAGTGTCTTGTTTTTCACCCCGTGGCCAGAGGAAGCAAAATGACCTACAGAAAGGTGGAATGTAACAGAAGGACAAAGAGGGAGAGACAGGAGAGGAAAAGTCCTTTGGACATTCACTTTCCTGGCTCCTTATATATATGTGAATTTCTGTCCTTAGGTTCTGTGAGACACTCTGCACCTTTATGATATGTAATAATAAATTCACTTTCTTAACTAAATGAGATCCATTTGGATTTCTATTAATTGCAATGCAACCATAAAAAGTCCTAATACACGTAGGAAGATGCAACCACATTTATCCTGAGGAATATACTTAGAATTTTTTTTTTCTTTTTAATTAGAGAAGTATGACTTAACAGTATCTGAGATAAAGATTTCCACTTTCCTGCTGTACAACTGCACATGATTAAAAATCATTCAACCCACCCCTCTCATTTTCAGGTGAGGTAACTGAAGCCGGAGGGGTTAAAGGACTTAGCCAAAGTCATACAACCAGTTTTTAGAAAATCCAGAACTACCACCCTGTCACCTCCCTCACTTCGATCTGATATGGTATATCCTGGAAAGAAGCACCATGATGCTGCATTGAGGGTTTTATTTGCTTGTTTTTCGTGTATTAGCTGCATAACAAATGAATCAGAATGTGGTTCACAAGAACCTACTTGAGAGGTCACATGAATAAGAGATAGAGAATAGGGACATAGGTAGAGTTACAATTATAGACAATACAAAACGACTCTAACTTTGATCATTATTAGTCATAGACATTCCATTTGTCACTTAGAACTGATACAGTCTTGTGAGAGTCAAAGGAAACATAATTTCAAGACAGCTTACTCAAACATGTTAACTCAAATAGTGAGTAGTATCTAGAATTGAGGAAAAAAGTTCAGACGGTATTAAACAGGATGTCAATACTCAGTTTGACGTAAACTTCCTGAGAGGTGGAGGTTTTCTCTGAAACTTCCTGCTTCACCATAAAGGGGAACAAGGCAATTGGAACACATTAGTCTTTCTCAATCTGGTCCTATGTGGTGGATTAAAAATACTGATTTGTGATTATTCTTAAAAAAAAAAAAAAAAAGTAAGCAAAGCACAGTATTCCAGTATGTTGACTGTATTTCTAGAAGCACCTGTGAGGTAGGAAAGAAGGATTATGCAGTTTTAAATAAAGAGAAGTCTAATAAACACGTGACTTGCAGGAAAAGCAAAGCACAGAACAGAAAAAGTGTCATTTTAAGCTTTCAGTTTTATGTTCCCTTAATGGAAGAAGCTGCTCTTACCACCGCCAGTCTATTGGACACCCAAAGTTGTAGCTGTGTACTTGTTGATGAAAGTTGTCTGCCACTGTTGGTTGTGCCTCAAATCTCTCTGCTGGGGCTGTGGACAATAACTTAGCCCTGTGTTAGAGGTACATGTAACTCTCACTACTCTTACTCTCCTCTAAGCCAGCAGATTAGAGTGTCCTATCTTTTCAGTAGTCCCCTCTGTCCAGGGGCATTTTAATATTGCTTTCCCAGGAGTAGGGATCCCATCTCTATCACTACCTCAGGTGCCTGTGCCATTGTTCCTGGTCTTGACTTCTTGGAGCTGCATTCTCCCAGAGAGCAGGCACCTCCAAAGCTTTAAAATGTTTAAATGCTTGAGACTTCAAAACCTTGGGGCTGGGGGGTTGACAGGTGGGGAGTGGGGAGGAACTTTCTCATTGTAGTTGCCAAAATATAGTTAACTCTAAAAAACCTAAAAAAGAAGGAATGGAGAAAGGAGCAAAAAAGAAAAAAATAAAGGATTCCCAGTCCCCTAAGCTTTTCTCTGGGGTGGGTGGTAGATAGAGCACAAGACTTTTTTTTGGCCCTAACTTCGAGTATATTTCTTCTAGAGTACAGCCCCAACACTTTCATGTTCAGTTGGCTTCCCAGTGTCTCCACTCTTTCCTGGGAACAGTTTCTATTTCTTCCTGGCTTGTAACATTACATCTTCATAATATTATTTTGCAAAGAAATGTACAAGTATTAGGCCTGACAGTGGCTTTAGTGTTGATACTTGCAGTAATATTAATTTATATCTCCCAAGTCCCTATTACTCACAGAGGCTAACAGGAGAATAAATGTATTCCATTTAATTTAGCAAACACTTATTAAATAGAACTACACTGAGATAAATGGGAAGCTCATAATCCTTTAACTGTGAAACTGTGATAAACATCAGACACTGACAGTTGACATTACAAAGGTTACAGACAATAAATAGACACTCAGACAGTAATGGCAGGAGAGAGTAATTATAAATGAGAATGATAGAATTTTAGCAAAAAAGAACTTCGTTTAAAAAAAAATTACTGTTCTTTTCTTTGATGACAAAAGGAATACCAGCTTTTAAGTTTTAAAACAGAAAAGCAGAATGAAAGAAAAAAAAATCCACCTCTGAGTTAACCACTGTTAATATTTTGGCATATTCCTTTTAACATTTTCACTTATATACACATTTATACACACATACACATGCAAACACATACACATATATAACTGGGATCTTATTTTATGTAATACTCCATAATATTTTTTAAATTTAATTAAATTTATGGGGCAACATTGGCTAATAACATTAGTTTCATAATACATTTTATAATACATCATCTGTCTATTGTGTGCTCATTACCCAAAGTCTAGTCTCCTGTCACCATATAATTGACCCCCTTTACCCCCTTCACCTTCCCCTCACCCTCTTCCCCTCTGGTAACCACCATACTGTTATCTATGTCTATGAGCTTGTTTGTTTATATAACATCATTTTTCAACTTAACCATACATTGTGAATATTTACTCAGACCCTGAAATATTCTTCGGATTGTCAATTCCAGAATATGAATTCTCTGTACTTAATCCCTGCTATTAGATATTCATTTCCAATTTTTTTAATATTTATTTATTTATTTTTGACAGAGAGAGAGAGAGAGAGAGAGAGAGAGAGAGAGAGATACAGAGACAGAGATACAGAGACAGAGAGAGAACTGAACTAGGGGAGCTCCCAGTTCAGCATATGGTTCTGCATGAGCCGGGCCAGGATTCGATCCTCGGTCCCCGGCGCTGCAAAGTGAGCACCTAACCCACTGAGCCATCCCAGCTTCCCCATCATTTCCAATTTTTAACCATTATAAATAAACTGTAGTGAACTATCATACATAAATCATTTTATAAACATCAGGTTATATTCTTAAATTCCTAGAAATTGAACTGCTTAATCAAGTTATTTAATTATTCTAAGGCTTTTATGACATTCCTATCAGCAACATATCAGGATCTCCTACTTTGGTAGGTAGAACTGTTCTAGGGGGGACAAAATCTATTATTTGAAGGCTTGATTTGTTTTGAAGGTGCAGAAAATTATATAACAGTTTCCTCCCTAGCATGCCATACTAGTAAAGAGAGGTAACGCTGTATTCATTCTCCCCTGCTAGCTTGGTGTTTGAGTGGGAAAGGGTAAGTTTGTGTTCAAGGTGGTGTCACACCCTTGTTGTATTAGATACTATATATAGATCAAAGAAAAGAAAAGCTTTGGGCAGTTCTTTTCATGTCCAGTGTGCTTCTGTTAAATGCCTTCCACACTGTTGAATGCAGTCTACTACAGGTGAACAGTACAGCCACTCCTCACTTAACAACCGACCTGTTTAATGACTGCTGGGACTTCTGATTAGTTTTCCTGCATGGGAACCCCCTTTCTCAGTCTGTGAGTCTTGAGAATCCCCTTTCTCAGTCTTTGTGTCCTTCCAGCAGTTGGTCAGTATTCACTACATGAATGGTTTGCAATCACGCAAGACTACATGTTTTGTTTATAATGTAATACCCTATGGTGACATGACATACCATAAGACATCCACTTTTAAGCTCCTAGCTTATCGACCAATTCCCTTAATGACTAGTCATGGAACAGAGCTTGGTCATTAAGTGAGGATTGCCTGTATAGGTCTTTCTTACCAGAATCGTCTCCCCTTCAAAGGTATAAGGAGGGATGCTGGGATAGCTCAGTAGTTGAGCACTTGCCTTATAATTGCAAGGTCTGGGGTTTGGTTTCTGGCCTGGTCAGTGCAAACTCATATGCTGAACTGCGGCACTACTGGTAACCACCAAGATGGCTCTGCAGCGAAGGTTCTTGTTTCCCATGTGGGAGGCCCCCAGTTCAGTTCTGCCTTGCACAGCCCCATATCCACCTGTATGGAATGAAACCATGTCACAACTAATGATGTACAACTATAGAGACTGCTCTGGGCCCTCCACCCTTCTCTCTCTCTCTCACTCTCTTCTCAAACATGAAAATAAATCTTTTCAAAAAAAGGTGATATGGAATTTGGTCATTTCCATTAAACATTCATGGACTGAAAGATCAGGTCTACACAGGATTGTTTCTTTCTATATTTAATTGTAAACTATATACTTTTTATTAAAATAAAAAGAAAATCAGTAGCATTAACTTGGAGTGTATAAGTGATGAGGGTTAATCCCTTCCCCTTTTAATGATTATAGCATCAAGTGTATGAGGGCTGTCCAGAAAGTATCCAGCCATGTAACTGTTCTCCTTATATTGACAATGACTGTTTTTTGGGGTTTTTTTCTGGACAGCCCTCATATTTATCCTGATTTTTAGTGTGGTACAACCTATCTTTGAAAATTTTCAAAACTGTTAAGTTGTTGATTATATAATACATAGATGTCATAGGTGTGTGTTTTAATCTATTAAGACACACTTAGAAAAGGGAACATGAGTATATTGTCACTTTAATACAAATTTGTATTAAGAGGGATATAGTAATAAATAGGTATATATATATGTGTATGTATATATATATATATATATAGTAATTCTTGAATAACAATAGGTCATATGTTATTAAAAAGATATGTAAAACAAAGTTTCAGTTCATAATTTATCTTACTTGTCTAGCATTCTCTATACCCACCCCTCCCCCAGATAGAATCTGCACTCCACAAAGACTATGAGCTTATCCATCTTGTTCACTGTGGCATTTCTGTCCTGAACAGTTCCAGATATATAAAGTTCAAGAAATACTTGATGAATAAATGAAAACTAGAGATGTCATTAAAAGTGAGTAAAAAATGGCATTGAATTTGTAAAAACACAATAAACAAAAATTCTAAAGGCATCAAGTTCTAAAACAAACCAGACTTGTCCACAGACTTGCAAATTTAACCTTATTCTAAATTATAAAGTGGTAGCATGCTTTACTGCTTCAATGAATGATATAATTAGATATTAATAGTAATAGTTAAAACTCATAATGAGTGATAAAGGTGTAGTGAGATTCATAATACCAGTGTCAAAGGTAGCCTTCTGACTGAACATTTGAGAAAGGACAGATCATCAATCCTTGTGGGTTAGTGTTTAAGCCTTTAGACGATAAAAATAAAGTAACTGCAAGAGCAATTTCCCTTTTTTTGATTCTGTGGGCTTCTCTTTAACTTTTGTTTTTTACCTTTTATCATCCAAAAGTAAAGGATCAATTAAACCTGAAGACCTGAGTAACTGATTCAGTAAATAGATAGCATACAATTTTAGGGGAATTAAGTTAGAGTGTGCTAAACTATATGGAAGTTTAGAAAGCACTCTCTTTTTTCAGATGCACCATTTAAAACTTGAATTTTAACCAGTCTGAAATGCCAGAATAAGTTAGAAAGCTTGTTTGATTTTTTAAACCTAAGTTTTATTATGAAATGTGTCATACATACCAAAGAGTGTATAAAATATATAGATTTTAAATAATAATAACTAAAGAAACATCTATATATCCATCAGCTTGAGAATAATTTTTTTAATTAACTACTTATGAAAATTGTGAAGTTGATCATTCTCAGGCTGAGTTTTCACAAAATGATAACTGTTTAATTACATAGAGAGGTCTATTCAAATTCACAGCTGTGATAATTTCTATAGAGAATACTTATTTCCAGAATTCACCATAGTTACTAGAGCTAGGAGTATATTATTTTTAGAATAGTGGAGAACTCATTAGGTACCTATAGCTTGTAAAAAAATTTTCAAAGTTCTTTAGTGGACAGGTATAATTGGAAACTACAATTCTTTAAGATTAATTTCTAAACCCAGAAGTGAAATTATGACACAGTCATTTGTCAAGTATCTAAGCTTTTTCTGGGCAATCACTACATTGACCAGGTAAAGAATAAATATTCTCAGTTGCATATTAATTTCTTCTTTAATTGAGGGAAATATGAGTTAGGGGTAAGTTAATATTTATCAAACAAAATCTGTATTAGTTATTGTTGCATAACAAATTACCACTTGGTGGCTTAAAGCAATAAACATTATCTCAGAGTCTGGGAGAAGGGAAACTGGGCATGAGTTAGTTGAGTCTTCTGACTCTGAGTTTCTCACCTGGCTGCAATCAAGGTGTTGGCTGTTAGAGTCTTCTTAATGGTTGACTGGAAGTGGATCCACTTCTACCTCACTCAGGAGGAAGTTGGTAGGATTTAGTTCCTCTCAGGGTGTTACACTTAGAGCTCTCATTCTTTGCTGCTTATTGCCTGGAGGCTCCCCTAGGTCTATGCATTGGGCAGTTCACAACATGGTAGTTCTTGTCATCAGAATAAAGAAGTGGGAGCAAGCAAGAGAGAACAAAAACGAAGTCACAGTCTTTTGTAACCTAATCTCAGACATGATATTCCATTACCTTTGCCATATTCTATTTACTGTATTAGAAACAAGTCACTAGATCCACTCCATACACAACAAAAGGAAATACACCAAGAGCTGGGGATCATTGGGAGCTTCAGAAGGGAGCAGATGAGGCTTTATTTTTGAGCAATTGGTAGGAAATAATAAACATATCCCCAGACTATTGGCATCCTTACATAGTAACATTTTCACAGTGACTTCCTTTATATCAGAGGTAGCCTTCCTGACTCATTGTGTCTATTTGACAGGAATGCTGATAATACAACTTTTTAGATGATAATAATCCAAGAAGCCTATTGAAGAAGTTGCTGTGTTTGCACCCCACCCCTCTCTCTCTCTTTTTTGCAACCCCTTTCTTTTTGCACCACTGTTTTTGAAAACTATGTGTGAAACTTTCCACACCAAAGGTGATTGTTTTTCTATTTGGAGAATGTGAGATAATTCATCTGAGGTAATTTTTTTTTTTTTTTTTTTTAATACTCAAAGGGGAAATGTATATTATTTCACTTTAAAAGTTTTCTTTAAATCACTTCTTGGCCTTTTGGCTAAGATCAAGTGAAAGTTTTCTTTTAAAAATAATTTCTTCTGAGTTGTCTTCTGTGCTCTGTCATTCTATAACTTGTGGTAGAAAATGGTTCTACTATTTTTTTTTTTGGCTTCACTAGAGTAACAACTGGTCACTTGAAAATTAAGTTTTATGCTCAGTGTCTTTCATAATTTTAAGCAAATTTCTCAAATTTTACTTATGAGCAAAATTGCAGTGGAAGTATAGGATTTCAAAAAACTGCTAGTCCTAGCATCTGTTTAATATTTTAAGCTATAAAATTGAGATACAATAAATGATTGAAAGAATTTTTTATCTTTTTTCCAAAAGACTTTGAGGTGTTACTTAAGTTAATTATTAGATAGTACTACATTTTGGCAAAGTATATGATTATTTTTCTCATTTGTCAACTGTTCATTTTAGTTTTTTTCCCCTTTCTCACTTTTTTGTAGCTTTCTTCATGTTATGAAATGATTAAAAAAAATTTAAATTTGGATTGTCTATTTAACTAAGAGAATATTAGGAAATGAAAAAATTTATGGTATAACTTCTGATACCAGTAAGGATGGTATAAAAGAAACCAGAATTAGTCTCTCAGATAAAATAATTTTAAAATGGAACAAAATGTATGAAGTGTAATTCTCAAAGGAGCTACCCTATGACCCAGCAATCCCTCTTCTGGGTATCTATCCAAAAAACTTAAAAATGTTAGTCTGTAAAAACATAGGTACCACAATGTTCACTGCAGTGCTGTTCACAGTGGCCAAGACATGGAAACAACCAAAGTGCCCTTGACAGATGACTGGATAAAAAAGCTGCGGTACATACATACAGTGGAATATTACTCAGTGATAATAAAAGGTGAAATCCTGCCATTTGCAACAACATGGCTGGAACTTGAGATCATCATGCTAAGCAAAATAAGCCAGACAGAAAAAGCTAAGAACCACATGACTTCACTCATATGTGGAATATAAATCTGAAAGCAATAAAGAAACAAAATCTCATGGACACAGTCAATAGTTTGGTGGTTGCCTGAGGGAGTTAAATATGTGGTGATGGAAAGAGTTGTTTACCTGGAACCTATATAATTTTCACTAGCCAATATAACCCTAATAAATTAAACAATAAAAAAATTAAAAATAATAATTTTCAAATATCAGATAACAAGTAGTTCAAGACAGTGATTTCTCAGAGAAGGAAACAAATATGGTGAGTTCTACGACTGCCCCTGGCTGCAGTAAAATTTCTAGGCTGCAGCATAAAGACGAGAAAACCAAAGAGACCTATGAGTTGAGGAAACGTTGTTTAAAGATCTGAGAGGCAAAGGCATCGGAATTTGAGAGTGAAAACTAGAGGATAGAGCTTCACTAAAGCAAAGCTCAGAAAGGTTTCTCTTGAGTCTTCAGCTGAGTACTGGTCAGTAGATCAGCATTTTAAAAAACTACAAAGGCTGGAGAAAGAATCACTAGAACAGAATAACTAGAACAAAACTTGGAGTCTCACAGAGCCAGGATTAATTTGTGTTCCAACCAGATAGGGAGGCAAGACTTCCTAACATGTAGAGCATTGACTAGAATTCTTAGAAGATTATTGCCTCAGGAGTTGGGCCAAATGAGCTCTCAATTAAAAGTTGTTCTGGACCTGCTCAACAAAGCTTAAAAGTAAGTCTTGAAAGGATCAAACTATTTCCAACTAATATAACTGCATCCCAGAACAAAGCCTAAACATATTTAAAGGAATACAAAAAACTAGCATACGCAACTGCGTCCAATCAAAAATTGGAAGGTATGCAAAAAAGAAGAAAAATACAACTTCTAATGAGAAGAAATTTAATCAATGAAACAGTCCTGGAAATGACACAGAGGATAAAATTAGAAAATTAGGGATATTAAATCAACTATTAAAACTACTCTATATCTTCAAAAACTATGAGGAAAGTACAAGCATGCTAAGAAGAGGTATGTAAGATATGAAAAAGACTCAAATCAAACTTCTAGAGATAGAAAAAAAAACAATATTCAAAATGAGAAACACTCTGAAAGCAATTAACAGTAGCTTGGACACTGCTAAAGAAAAGATTAGTAAAACACAGAAAGATAAAAGAACAGAGGGAGAAAGAACAAAGCATCCTTGAACAGCAGGACATCACGTAGCCTAACGTATGTGTAGTTGGTCTCAAAAGGGGTGAAGAAAGATGGAGGGACGAAATAGATATTTAAAGAAATAATAACCAAAAGTTTTCCAAATTTGATGAAAAGTATATACTCACAGATCCACGGAGCTTTATAAATCCTCAGCAAAAGAAACATGAAATAAAACACATCAATGTACATCAAAATGAAATTGTTGAAGACCAGTAGCAAAAAGAATATATTAAAATCAGCCAGAGAAGCAAGATTTAGACACAGAGAAACAAAGATAAAAATGACAGAAGCAGTGCAAGCCAGAACACATACAGCAACATCTTTAAAGTCCTGAAAGACAAAACTGTCAACCTAGAATCATGTCATACTTAAATTGAAAGATAAAATGCTTTTCCCCTAAGATTGAAAAAAAGACAAGGAGGTTTGATCTTACCACTTCTTTTCAACGTTTTACTGAAAGTCACAGCTAATGCAACAAGGCAAGTAAAAGAAAAAAGAAATGTATATAAATTTGAAAGGAAGAAGTAAAACTCTTTTTTTCTGAAGGAATCAGCAAAAAACCTACTACTAGAACTAATAAGTAAACTGAACAAGATTGCAGAATACAAGTCATACAAAAATAGACTATTTCTACAGATTAGCAACAAACAAATAGAAATGGAATTTTTTAGAAATAGTATTCATCAAAAACATTAAAAATATGAAATGCTTAGGAATAAATTTAACAAAAGAAGTCCAAGACCTGTACACTGAAAACTATAAAACATTGCTCAGAGAAATTGAAGAAGACCTAAATAAATGGAAAGATACACCTTGTTCAGAAGACTCAGTGTTGTTAAGATGTTGATCCTCTTCAAATTGATCTATAAATTCAAAACAATCTCAGTGAAAATCCCAGCAGGCTTTTCTGTGGAAATTTACAAGTGGATTCTGAAACGTATGGAGATACAAAGGACCCAGAATTGTCAAAACAATTTTGAAAGAACAAACACTGGCAGATCTACAGTGCCTTATATTAAGACTACTATAAAGCTATAGTAATCAAGGTAGTATGGTATTGTCATAAAAACAGAAGAATAGAGCAGTAGAACAGAATAGAGACCAGAAATAGACACATATATATGTATGGCTAACTGATTTTTTTTTAAAGATTTATTTTTATTGTTTTTGACAGAGAGAGAGAGAGAGAGAGAGAGAGAGAGGGAGACAGAGACAGAGACAGAGATAGAAAGAAGGGGGAGGGCCCAGAACAGTCTCCATAGTTGCACATCATTGGTTTTTCCACATAGTTTCATTCCACAGGTGGGCGCGGGGGCCGGGGTTTCACCCCAGTGAGAACTGAACTGGGGGCAATCCCCAGTTCAGCACCAGTTCAGCATATGGGTCCACACGGGCTGGGCCTGGATTCGATCCTTGGTCCCTGGGGCTGCACAGTGAATGCTTAACCCACTGAACCATCCCAGCTTCCCCTAACTGATTTTTGACAGAAGTTTCCAGGCAGTTCTATTAAGGTATAATCTAAAAAATATAGTATTAAAAAATTAGATATTCATGTGCAGAAAAAGTTTTTTACATATATATAATGTTAAAAGTATAAGACTTCTAGAAGAAAACACAGGAGAAAATCTTAGCGACCTTGGGTTATACCAAGATTTCTTAAATAGGAAATAGCACAATAAAACACAAACTATAAAAGAAAAAAGTGATAAAGTAGACATCATTCAATCTTCTTCTCTTCAAAATGCACCAGTGACAAAATGAAAAGTCAAGCCATAGACTGGGAGAAAATATTCGTAAAATAGATAGCTAGTAAAAAACTTATATTCAATAAAACTGAAAGTTACAAAGACACAGAGACCTATGGACACACCCAATAACTTGGTGATTGCCTGAGGGAAGGGGAGGAGGGGGGAGGGAGAGAGGGAGGGGAGGTGGGAGAGGGCACCAGCACTATGGACACACTCAATGGTTTGGTGTTTACCTGGAGAGGAGG
>PVKE010001870.1:0-66958 GCA_004027555.1 Craseonycteris thonglongyai
CGAGGATCGAATCCCGGCTCCGGCCCAGGCAGGACCCACATGCTGAACTGGGGAGTTCCCACAGTTCGGTTCTCTAACTGTCTCTGTCTCTGTCTCTCTCTCTATCTGTCAAAAGTAAAATAGAAATAAATATGCACTGAAGACAAAAAGATAATTTCTCTCTCTATAAATGTGAAAAGATAAAAAAAATAAAAAAAAAATACTCATGTAGTTTTCACGTCTATTTCACATACATAAACATGTTTACTTTCTGCTTATTCTTTTGAAAGATCTTGATTTTATGTGAAAGCCCTTGATAGGTACCTAGCATTTACATTTGCCAACTCTTGTAATACTTCAGTTCCTAACTATAACATAACTGCAGGATGACCTTTGTTTGTTTATTTAGTACTCCTGTTATTCTAAACATGATAACTGTTTTTCCCCAGATAAGAAGAAGTTCTTTCAAACCACAGCCATTTTCTAAATTCTATTGAATATTAAAAAATGCAAATGTCTGTTTTTATCATTGAAATGTAGATATTTATTATATAAATATCCAGAACACAAGTCTGTACTTTTTTTACTGAAGAGGACACAGTCAATCCTGTAATAATACTAATGCAGACAACAATACCCCAACTATTTTCCGTATATTATTTCTCTTATTACAAGCTTTAAAAATTGTTTTTGCAAGAAAATTTTAAGTTTAGTTGAGTTTATATGCTGCAATTCTCCTATATTGTTGGTTCTCAACTTGTCATATATTATATCCAAAAATCACTCAATAAACAATCTCCACCATGCCAGAAACAGAAAACTCACATTTCCCAAGGAAATATATATATTCACTGCATTTTCTTTCTTTTTGAATCCACCCTACCTAGACTTCTGTGTAACCAAGGTGGAGAACCACTGTCTTAGAAATTATTATGATATGATTGATCCGTATACGACCTAGTGGGTAAAAGAAGTATATTTATCTTAAATGTGCAGCTAACCATTTAAGTATACATACTTCTGAATGCAAGTGAATCTAAGAATACTAGCCAGTATGTTGTGAGTCTCAGGATAGGATAGCCAGTGTATCATGTGAATGGTACCACTCTAATCTCCTGTGCCTATAATAAACTCAATTGTATTTTCTCACAGAGCCCAGCTAAAACTCAGTATTCTTTTCAACATAGCTCTCTCAGCAGCCATCACCACTTGATAGGAATATGCATATGAAACTAATATTATTTACTGTCCCTGTTTAAGAAGGCACAACTTTACAAAATATTTAAACATCCTTAGGGACTAAAAAACTTAAAACCAAAATTCTGACAAGATACAGTGAAAATTCTGTTTAGTGAGCCAGCTGGCTTTTGTTGCCTGTATTCTGTCTGATCTTCACAAGAAGTGACAGGATTAGAGAGCAAATGAGGAAGCCATGCACTTTGTAAAAGAATACTGAGATGGAACCCAGTACTGAAGATTTAGAAGTCTGACTAAATGTTGCATAGGAATTCTATTCAAATAAAAGAATTGCAATCTTTCTACCTAATTTGGCTGACGAAAGCTGTTTTTACAGTAATGACTGATTAATAGCAAAAAAACTGCAGTGTTACAGACTTGATGGGAAGCTAGGAATGATTGCAGTATTACTGCATGTACTGTTATTATTGCTCCCATTATAAAAGATATGAATCCCATCCACTTAATTAACAAAAATTAAGAGTCTCTTACTCCCACAATGAAAATTTTGGGATACCGTATTTTCCGACGTACAAGACGACCGGGTATATAAGACGACCCCCTAATTTTACAGTTAAAACATAGGTTTAGGCCTATATTCGCTGTGTAAGACTACAGCCTCGGAAGTGGGGGGTAGTCTTATACAGCGAATATAGGCCTAAACCTATGTTTTAACTGTAAAATTAGGGGGTCGTCTTATATGCCTGGTCATCTTATACACCGGAAAATACTGTAAGGAATTTTTTCTGTAGCTATCCTCAGGAGGTTTCAGTAAGGTAACGAAAGCATTTAGAAGGTAACAGATTTTCTGGTGAAAATGACAATTCATTTAAAACACCCAAGAAAATATTATACCACACAGATTATATTTTCTCTCATAATCATGTTCCTAAAAACCTCAAATTCAACAAGATAGCAATATTACCATTTCCATCTGGGCTGTCAATCTTTATTTTGCATATTCTAAGTATTATTAGAATGGCTAACGTTAGGATGAACTGATTCAGATCCTCATCCTTTCTCAGCAGATAAGAGGCAAATAAGCATAATAAGCAGTTATTGAGAGCCTCATTTAAGAAAGGATAATGTGCATTTTTTAAATCCAAGTTTAATGTTAAATGCAAAACTTGTAGTTTCATAGAGGCACAGCTTCTATTTGCAAATTTCTATTTCCAGATGCCCTGTCTTCCTCATTTCCTCCTTTCCTTTCCTACCTCTGCCCCCACTAACAATTTCTTTTTCTGTTACATCAGATGCACCTCCAGTAGTACCTTCACGAGCAGCAACTCCAAGATGTGTAAGACATAAGTCTCATGAAGGAATTACAAATTCTGTAATGCCTGAATGTAAGAATCCTTTCAAGTTAATGATTGGATCATCAAATGCCATTGGAAGACTGTATGTACAAGAACTGCCTGGAAGCCAGCAACAAGAACTTCACCCTGTCTACCCCCGGCAGCGATTGGGCAGCAGTGAACACGGACAGAAATCTCCATTCCGTGGCAGCCATGGAGGCCTGCCCAGCCCAGCATCGTCAGGTTCCCAGATATATGGAGATGGCTCAATCTCTCCAAGGACTGACCCACTTGGAAGCCCTGATGTTTTCACAAGAAATAATCCTGGTTTTCATGGAGCTCCCAATTCTAGTCCTGTTCACCTGAATAGGACTCCTCTTACTCCACCTTCAGTAATGCTACATGGTTCTCCTGTACAGTCATCCTGTGCAATGGCTGGAAGGACTAATATACCTCTTTCCCCAACCTTGACTACAAAGAGTCCAGTAATGAAAAAACCAATGTGTAATTTTTCAACTAATATGGAAATACCACGAGCAATGTTCCACCACAAACCACCCCAAGGCCCACCTCCCCCTCCTCCACCTTCTTGTGCTCTTCAGAAAAAGCCATTAACATCTGAGAAAGATCCACTTGGCATTCTTGACCCTATTCCTAGTAAACCAGTGAATCAGAACCCTGTTATCATTAATCCAGCTAGTTTCCATTCAAATGTCCACTCTCAGGTACCTGTGATGAATGTAAGCATGCCTCCTGCTGTTGTTCCTTTGCCAAGTAATCTCCCTTTGCCAACAGTAAAACCTGGTCACATGAATCATGGGAGTCATGTACAAAGAGTTCAGCATTCAGCTTCAACCTCCCTGTCCCCTTCTCCAGTGACATCCCCAGTGCACATGATGGGGGCTGGAATTGGAAGGATTGAGGCATCGCCCCAAAGATCACGCTCATCTTCCACATCATCAGATCACGGAAATTTCATGATGCCACCTCTAGGACCCCAGGCCACTTGTAGTGGTATTAAGGTTCCACCCAGGTCACCAAGGTCAACAATAGGGTCCCCAAGGCCATCAATGCCATCAAGCCCTTCTACCAAGTCCGATGGACATCTTCAGTACAAGGATATCCCTAACCCATTAATTGCTGGAATGAGTAATGTACTAAATACCCCAAGCAGTGCAGTCTTTCCTGCTGCATCTGCCGGAAGTGGTTCTGTAAAGAGTCAGCCTGGTTTGCTGGGAATGCCTTTAAATCAGATCTTGAACCAGCACAATGCTGCCTCCTTTCCAGCAAGTAGTTTACTCTCAGCAGCAGCCAAAGCACAGCTAGCAAATCAAAACAAACTTGCTAGTAACAACAGTAGCAGCAGTAGCAGTTCTGGAGCTGTTGCTGGCAGTGGCAACACTGAAGGACATAGCACTTTAAACACCATGTTCCCTCCTACTGCCAACATGCTTCTCCCAACAGGTGAAGGGCAAAGTGGTCGAGCAGCACTAAGAGATAAGCTGATGTCTCAGCAAAAAGACTCATTACGGAAAAGGAAACAGCCACCTACCACAGTGTTGAGTTTGCTCAGACAGTCTCAAATGGATAGTTCTACAGTTCCTAAACCTGGACCCAACTTGCTAAGGAAGCAAGGTCAGGGTTCGTTCCCCATCAGTTCAATGTCTCAGTTACTACAGTCTATGAGTTGTCAAAGCTCTCACTTGAGTAGCAATAGTACCCCAGGTTGTGGGGGTTCAAATACTGCTTTGCCTTGTTCTGCTAACCAGCTGCATTTTCCAGATCCCAGTATGAACTCCAGTGTTCTTCAGAATTCACTGACACAGAACATACCTTTAAGAGGGGAAGCCGTGCACTGCCACAATGCAAACACTAACTTTGTTCACAGTAACAGTCCAGTCCCAAACCACCATCTTGCAGGTTTAATAAATCAGATTCAGGCTAGTGGGAACTGTGGGATGCTCAGTCAGTCGGGCATGGCTTTAGGAAGTTCATTACATCCCAATGCACCTCAGTCAAGAATTTCAACGTCCTCCACTCCAGTGATACCAAACAGCATTGTTAGCAGCTATAATCAAACAAGTTCTGAAGCAGGTATGGTTTTATTAGAAAAAAGTACCCAAAGGTACTAAACTTTGCTATGTTTTTTTAAATTTGTACCAAAATATTTATTATAAGAAATGACCTTTTCCCTATTGTGAAATTCTCATCATTTCTTCAGTATTTATAATTTTATTTACAGAGTGCTAGGGATTTGTCTATGAAAAAATATATAACCAAGGGGATTCCATGTATTTCCGTTATTTGTTGTCAATCTTTGTCATTTTGAATAATGTTTGACTTTCAGCTGGTTACATAACCATTGGACTCTAAACTACAGAAGAAGCCATAGAACGCAGGGTCTTCTGGGTCATGGGACATGTACTTGGTCTATGCCAACATGAAAGCCGTTTCCCCTAGCTTTTGTTTGTATTCAGGTAAATGAAACTCATCTTGAAAAACCCGAAAAGGCAAAAATAAATGGATTTTCTATTCTTGCTGCTGACCAGAAATAGGTGAATGGATAGGTAAAGATAACTAGAGGTTGTATGAAGTAGAAAGCTGTCTTCTAATGTGTTTTCTTATCCTAGTTTGCTATCTTTTATTATTATTTGTTTGAGAAAATTCAAAAATGGACATTGGCTACACCCTTTTTAAAAAGGGTAATAATTTAAGTTTTCTAATAAAAAAAAAAAAGGCTTGAAAACCTGATTTCCAGAATTTTTTATCTTGAAATTGTTTTACCATTTTCTTATAGAACAAAATCATTTTTAGCATTGAAATTAAGGTTTTGAACCCAATTTGTTATATCTCTCCATCCACTATTAATAAAGGAGACAGTTTTATTTTAAAGCAGACACATTAGAAACTGTTTTGTGCAATAGAGTCCTCAGAAATTGTTATAAAAAATTGTAAAGAAGCACTAATGAGGTAAATTTATTGAGATGTCAGAAAATTTGACCATGAAAACATTAGAAAGACTACTCAAAACCCACCACTAATGATTTAGGACTGGAGTCTCCTACCTCCAGGCCACAGACCAATACTGGTCCATGGTCTGTTAGGAACTGGGCCACAGCAGGAGGTAAGCAGTGGGCAAACAAGCGAAGCTTCATCTGTATTTACAGCTGCTCCCCATTGCTCACATTACCACTCTAGCTCAGCCTCCTGTCAGATCAGCAGCAGCATTAGATGCTCATAGGATAACGAACCTTATTGTGAATTGTGTGTGTGCACCCACCACCATGGAAAAATTGTTGTCCACTAAACCAGTCCCGGGTGCCAAAAAGGTTGGGGACCTCTGATTTAGGAGATTGGTGGAAAATGACAGAAAGGAAATAAAAGATGATGGTAGAGACAATGTTATTCAAATATGGAAACGGTGGGCTTTAAAATCCAGATTGCTACTGGAAATGAGGAAACTGCTGGGGCTTTTAGTAATAAGCTATGTGTAGATATGTATAGACTCTGTGTATTATACCACCATGCTGAAAAACCATTATAACCTACATGTATTTGTTGCTGATAGTAAAATCAAGTGTTTTCCTGCCTGATGTCACTACTTATACCTGCCATCCTCCACAACTTGTGCTATGTGTTATGTTTTGGTGTCAGTATTTAATGAAGAATTATTCGTTGACCTCTTGTGTTAAAAAGAATATAAGGTGGAAAAGATCATTGAAATCATTAGTGCCTTCTTGATATCATTAAGGAGTCTCATGAAAATATTTTTTATGTGTTTAAGAGGATACTTATTCTAAACGGGCTTCCAACTTTTCAGAGTCCAGAGTGCTGACCATTACACAATGGAAGGCTCCCAACTTTTCAATGATTCATATTTCTTGTTATATAATTCCCACAAATAAAAAGTTAATCTTACGCATTTAGCAGATTAAAGCTACATAAAAATTAGTTACTATTTTAAAATTTACCATATTTATTAAGCATACCTACAATCATTTAAATGCAACGTTGTTAGTCTCATTGTATTATATCTTTAAATTTTGATATTTCTTACCTCAACTTACTTTGTTTCCAGTCTCACTTCATATTGCAAAGTCTATGTATTTTATTAATGATGTATTTAAATTTATTCTATAATGAAAAAGACCTACATTTATTTATATTCTTGTTTATTGTCAAGTTTAGACTTATTTTATATAGTCTTGACATGTATTTTCTTGTTCCATGCATCTTTATAAAACATAAGATCTGAGTTGCCAGTGCTGGGAGTGTCAAAACACACAGGTTGAAAATTTATTAATGCAAGAAAAGTGTTAGCATATAAATAGCTAAAAGGGACAAGAATAAATGTCCAGTAATCATATGGATGTGACCAATCATGTGTAAGCTAACAGAAACCATATGCTTAATAAAAACCTAGGTCAGTAAGAATTTTTTAAATACTGAACTTCATAAAATTAAATGCTAATTAATAAACATAGATCTGATTGCAGCTGGTTATGAAAATGGGTAGATTTACTAATTCATATATCTCTTTTGATGAGCTGAATATTGAAGAGGTCTCTAGTGCCATTTTTCTTTTTGATATGTAGTGAACTATATCACTGAATCTTCTGCCATTGTAATTGCTTAGCCTAAATATTTATTTACACTGACATTTATTCATCCATCAGCCAAGCACCAAAGCTAGGCATTCAGAGTCAGACAGCAGATGACGGTCACAGCTATCTCTGTAAGTTTTGCTAGGTATTCCTATCATACCAGTAAGAAATTAGAAGGAAAAACCATTTCATTCTTCAAATGTTACTTATAGCTATTATTGAGTACCTATTATGTGCCAGGTTACTTACCTCTATTACTTCTAATGTATGCAGTTTTCCAAAGTATAAGGTATCATTGTCCCCATTTTCAAGATGAGTAAACTGAGCCTCAGAAAACTTAAATAACTGTCCAAGATCATACATAACTGAGTTAGGCTTTGAACTCAGGTTCATCTGATTCTAAAATCCATTTTCTTCCCAGTTCCATAAGTTCTTCATCTGAAACATTTAGTGGTCAAAAATATTCTTTTCACTTTCAGTGTCTTTAAAAATATTCAACAGATAATGGTTTGAAGCACAGTGATACAGTTAGAAGCCACATTTGTAAACTTTTGATGCACTTTTAAACAAAAATCAATTATTTGCCTTCTCTCTTTGAACTCTTTTTTTGGGGGGGGACTGAACTGGGGGCCTCACCGCGTTCGGGAAGCACACCCCAGTTCAGCATGTGGGTCCGCCTGGGCCAGAGCCAGGATTCGATCCTGGGTCCTCGGGGCTTCAAAGCGAACGCTTAACCCGCTGAGCCATCCCGGCTTTCCCTCTCTTTGGACTCTTGATACCATAGTATACAGTGATTAGAATGCTTGTGTCAATACAGATAAAATGTCCCAGCTGTCAAGAGAACGGCCCCTCATCTGTGAACCACATTTGGTGACCTATATTATAATGATTTGGTAGTGCCTCACTCAGATAAGCATGAGTTTCCCAGTGGGTGACTTGTCAGTAGACTTTTGGAGGAGGCTACTATGCAGATGCTAACCTTGCTACTCCCAGCATGGTAGCACAGTGAAGGTGACAGAGGCTCACAGGTAAAATGGGCCAACTCTGCTCTGTGATAACAGCCTAGACAGAACTCAAGTGACCTGCTCATTCCAGTGCCTTTTTTCCACTCTGAAGCAGCAGCCCAAAATGTCATGTTAGGACATCAGTTAAGACAAGAAATCACTTGCTTTGAAAACGCTTCATTCTATTGGTAATTTATTTTCGAAAACTTCTTTTGAAGATACTGATTTTTTTAGGCCTATAAATGAATTTTATGGGACACACTCAAGTATGGGAATTAGAGGCAAAGATCATTTTTAAAATCAGGTAAAAGATATGAAATGCTTAGGAAACATTTCTAAAACTTAAGACTATCAAGGCTTTATTCTTTTTGGAATATTGAAATTGCCTTTCCACAATAGCTCTCTAAACACTTGCATTATAAAGTTTGCAGGTTCCTATTAGCTTTTTGGATAGCAAATTACAAGTAAAAAAGTAATATTTTCATATAACTTGTTTAGAAACTGACCAATAGGATGCTTGGTGACATTCCTCAAATTGTAAAGCAAAGTTCTTTTAGAACTGGTAACCATACACCAAAGTTGAGATCTCAGTTCAAACACTTAAACTACAGAGTGCAGGGATGTTCTAACATCCATCAGTAGTGTACTCTGAAAGCAACTTTCAGTTTATAAAGTGAGAGAAGTTTCAGCATTTAGGTAATTCAAGCATGTGTCCTATGTGTTTTGGTTTAGAGAGTAATCCAAAACCAAGTGCCCTTGACTTGCAAGTGTTATCAGGCCCATACCTGCTCAGGCCTCCGACTGCTGCCCACCTCCTGACCATAGAACAAAAAGCACATGTGCTAGTAACTCAGGCCTCTGCAGAGGACTTAACACTGTCATGGTCCACATGACAACCCATCCTTTCCATGGCCCTATGATTTTCCACAATTTTCAAAGAAACACGATTTAGACTACTGTGCTCACTTAATGGAAACTTACCTTCCCCTAATATGATAAAGTCATTAAGTATAACTTTTTTGCTTTAAAATGCTTTTTATATCCTCATTTTTTTTTTCTAATTTAATCAACTTTACTGAACATGTAGAAATATAATCCTCTGAAAGGGCAAAGATGAGTTTGTACCAGAAAAGTAAATAATACAAACATTTATTTGCCTTAACTCAAAGATATACATTGACTAATAAGAATATAAATAAACCTACAAATAAATCTATGTTCATGGATATTTACTTATATATATTTTTTTTTTTTTAACTCTAGGAAAGTGTTTTATTTCAGCACAAAATACATTAGATTAAAACTCAGTAGAGCCATTGATTGATATGGTAGGTATAAGAAAATGAAATAGATATCACAAAAGAACACTTTGAGTAAAGACTGCAAAGTAATGAGCTTGGGTTTTTTTGTTTTATGTATTTATTCTCAGGACATGCCAGAAAGAATATAAAGGGCAATTTCATTCCCTACCTCTGAGGTTACGGGTTCAAAAAGATTATGAGATAAAAATGTTCAAGGCTAGATTGCACTATATAAGTTAGCCCAGTCAGGATATGGGAAGTATTTGTAGAAATAATCATTTTGTCTCTTCTATAGACTAACAAGAGTGAAGCAAAGCAGAGGCTTTTTCAAGGTTGTTGAAAGTATTTCCACCCAAATTTTTAAATGCCCAGATTTTATCCCTCATTTGATGCACAAGGCTTCTAGATTAAAAGTTGCCCTTTGCTCTTGTTTTTTAATCAAATAACAAAATTATATAAATTCTTGATTGTGTGATAAAAATCTGTGTCTTCTTTTGGTTAAATTTTTGCAAAATGAGCCATTTCTTCTTTGCTGTAAGATATTTTTACAACAGACAATGTCTTGCTGTTTAAGAAGGTTTCCTAATATCAGGGTTACACCACTTGTTTTGTTTACATATTCCAGGTTCAATGTATCCTTGTATACAAAAGAAGGAGTTAAAATGTGTTTGACTTTAGATATTGAGTCTGTGTAATCAAAGTTGATAACAGAACTCAGAGTGGTGTACTATGTTTGCTGATTCAATGATCTATTTTGTACCTTTCAAGAAATAAATTGTCCCAGTGTGCAAATTGGGAGAATTTTATTCCATTGCAACACACTAAACTCATAAAGCCACTAGAAATCCTTCAGTTCTCTAGGAGATGCCTAATCTATTATTTACTAAAATCAAGTGGCCTGAAAACAGTAAAGCAGCCTCTAAAAGTACCCAAATTCTAAGCAGTAATGTTAACTCTACAAAAATATAACTCATTAAAAATATTCCTATGATGTCATCAAAATAGATTTTATTTCCACGTGCATATTACTAAATAAATCATAAAGTTCTTACCTTCTAGGAACTTAATCAGACCACATTAACACCAAGCAAGCAAAGAATAGAGCAAAAATTATTTTTTAATAGATATACTTCTCATAAATTCAAAGTAACACCTGATCTTTTGAGAAACTACAAATAGAATTAGACAAAAAAAAATTCTCAACTATTTGCTGATATACTTCTGAGATAGGGGCTAGCCCTGGGAAATTCAGAATATCCAAGACCTGTAGGTCCGGGTGTAAGAGAGAGATGCCCTCAAGCAGGGCTCCTGTGCTGCACAACTCCACAGGGACACCTCTCACACTAGTCTGATAAATATGCTTCCTGGAACACAGCTCCACAGACCACCCCCCACAGAGTTGAGCAACTCAGGACACCCTAAAGCAGTGGTTTTCAAACTTTTTTTACTTCCTCCCACAGTAAGAAAAATAACTTGCTTTATAATCCACTGGAGATATATTTTTAATGTATAACAAAGTTCCCTGTAAAAACATTCCATGTTATGCACTCTGATATTCTCCATCCCATCCTATCTTATCTTTTCTTACTGTATTTCTTTTCTTTTACGACAGTCATGACTCACTGAAATGATTTTATCACCCACTAACAACATGACACAGCACTCATGTTGATAAGTTAACAGAAGCAATTTCCAAAACAAAATACACCAGCTATGCAATGTACTTTTATTTCTTTTCTATTTCATTTATCAAGAGATACTGGTTAGGGAATACTAAATTGATTTTGCAGCCCAAATAGGTCTAAACGCTGTCTTAGAATATTCATGAGGCAATTAACTCAGCAAATATTTATTGAGCACCTAGTGTATGCTAAGCACTGTTGTAGCACTACAGGTAAAATAGTATACAAGGGAAAGATACAAAGTTAACTGTATTAATCCAGAAACACAGCTTGCTCTGCTCATTAAACAAAATAAGGAGATAAAACTTTTAATTGGAATACTGAGGTAGCATTTTATAACTGTTAACTCTAACATATTCAGATAACAAAAATTCTACCAAGCAAGAGACTACTATTGATTCCTTACCCTCTTCTAAGTGCTTTGGTTTGGGATCTTTCTCTTCCTTCTTTGTGGGGAACAAAAAGCCACTACAACAGTCCTACCTTATAATGGTTCAACCTACAGTTTTTTGACTTTACAATGGTGTGAAAATGACATATGTTCAGTAGAAACTGTACTTTAAATTTTGAATTTTGGTCTTTTCCCAGGCTAGTGATACAGTGTGGTACTCTCTCATGATGCTGAGTAGCAAGCCACAGCTCCCACTCAGCCATGCAATCACGAGAGTAAACAACCCATATTTTACAATGTACTGTGTTGCCAGCATCTTTTGGATACTGTATTCAATAAATTACCTGAGGTAGTCAGTACTTCATTATAACATAGGCTTTGTGTTAGATGATTTTGCCCACTGTAGGCTAATGTAAGTGTTCTGAACACATTGAAAGTAATATAGGCTAAGCTATGATGTTCAGTAGGTTCGGTATACAAGGGCTGTCCAGAAAAATGC
Organism: Craseonycteris thonglongyai; assembly: GCA_004027555.1. Lineage (NCBI taxonomy): Eukaryota > Metazoa > Chordata > Mammalia > Chiroptera > Craseonycteridae > Craseonycteris > Craseonycteris thonglongyai. The sequence goes on from PVKE010001870.1 coordinate 11,992, forward strand.
AGTCATTGTCAATATAATAAGAATGGTTACCTGGCAGGATACTTTCTGGATAGCACCTGTATTAAATGCATTTGCAATTTATATAACACCACTTTAAGTTGAAGAGCATCTGTAATCCCTAGGGCTTCCTGCCTACTTCTGGTAAAGGAGATCTAGGAATTTACATCAGGATCTAAATACAAAGATAGAGCTAGATATATTTTTGTAAATATGTATTATCATGCCATTACTGAGGCTTGGGAAAATAATGTCTTGTTAGAAGATCTAGACTTCTCATAAAAATTATTTTCCAATTTATTTTTTAATCCTTCAAATGTAGAAGAGAGAATTTCACGATTTCCATTGGTTTGAAAAGTGAATTTATTAGACTCACTAGGGTATGATATTTTCCCTTGTCTCTAGAAGGATTCACTCTTATTGAGGATTGCCATTGAGTCTTTGAAATTAAAGAACGCTTGCCAAAGCAAATGGTAAAAGTCAGATGGTGCAGGAATTTTTCTGTATGACTCATTTCTTAGGTTCTTGAATTTTATAAATAAAAATAAGTATTTGTGCATATCAATTTTAAAAATGTATTCTAGCATAAAGTAGTATTCACAATTGGAAATACAGATTAAAGTGGTATTAATGACATTTTAAAAACACCTATTGGTCCATTTGGCGTGAGCTTTATGCCCTCTCATATACATATGAAGACATGTACAACAATATTATACCTTAAGATCAGCCACTGAAAAGTTTAGCATAATATGAACAATGACTTTCCTCAGGGAATATGTGTAATGAAGAAGAGGAATCTAAAGAGGTAGACATTACCTTTGTTTTGAAAAGCAATTTTTTTTTCAATGAGATAGAGAAAACTTCTCAAGAATAAAAATAATAGTAGGAAAATGACCTTAAGAATTCTTTCAAAAAAATCTATATATACACTCATATACACATCATAAGTTATATGTGAGTGTGCAAAGAGTGCTGTTTATATCTGGAAATCTACCCACTTTGCAAGCTATCAATATTGTTTCCTCATATACTCAATCTCTGATTGGGTGTCCAGGCAAGTGATCTTGCACCAGGAAAATTTATTTGGGTGGCGTTCTAGTTGCCTCTCTGAACTCTTTAAAAGCAACAAAGACAATGAGAAAAAAAAATTATGGCAGTTAATAGTACTGCTGACTAGTATGAAATAATCACTTTTTGCAATTAAAGGACTTTTTCAACATTTTCCAGGCTCTGAGCTGCCTTTTGGCTACCGGTATTTAACTGTTAAATGGTTAGCAGATAGTTTGCTTTTGCAAAACTCTACCTATCCCTTTCAGTAGATTATGCACTAAACATCTTGGCTGCCAAACAAAAGAAAAAAGAAAGAAATTTAAAAAGGATAGAAGAAAAGAAAAATTTTCCTCATATTCATCAACAAGTCAGATTTTTATGCAGAGAGTTCCTATTCAAGATTAAGTGGTTCAAAAACAATCTTCAGTTTTTCTCCAGCTATAAAATTCAGAGTTCTCTGACCCCAAGCATTAAGGAATTACCGGTACTTTAAGAACTCAGAGTACTTTGTGATGGACCTCTTTATCTGAAAGGTGATTTTAACTCCTGGGAGCCTTCTAAAGTAACTTGTCATCTTCCAGCCACCTCCTTTTCAACATCCCTTATCTCTTGGCATTGAACCAGTGCACTAGAGAGTCTGTTTTTACTTTCAACAAATGGGTAGTATTCTCTCCCTTTCTCCACATACACACACATCAAATACTCGGCATCAAATGCAAATTATCTGGTTTATAAAAACTGAGTGCAACTTTATGGCCTTAGTAGAGTCATTCAAATGAGAAACATTGTTTTAATGCCAACCATGTACTAGAGACTGAGTTGTGTGATAGCACCCTGCCATTTCCTCAGGAACTCGGAATTTAGGCAAAGTGATGAACACAAATGTCCCTCTCTTTTTCTTCTCTCAGATATACATTTGAGAGATTACAAACCAGGAAATTGTAAAGCACTTTTTCACATAGTTAATGTAACTATAATGCAACATGCTAAGAACCATAATAGGTATATAATGGGACAATTGTAAAATTGAAATTGTCAGGAAAAACTAAGCATTGTGATAACATCTGATCTGGGATTTGAGAGTGGAAAAGGAGATATGAAAAGGGCTTCTAAGTCAAAGTAAAGTATTTATATATATATTTTATATATATATATATGTATATAATATATATAACTTAATATATATGTAATATATATATATATTTTTTAAAGGACAGGAGGTAATAAAGTCAATGGAGGATAACAGAGTCATATGTATCCTCAAATAAATATATACATATACAAACATATGCCTACATACATTTCCACTTACCTGTTCAGGAAAATATATCTGTTGAATTGATTTGTTGAAAATCAGGGGAAATAAATAGACTTTGGTCCATATATTACTCTTAAGAAGCTTGTGGTATTCACCAACTTCTAGTTTGTAATGCAAAAATACACCCAGAGTAACTACATTTTCCTTATTGTTATTCCTCAGACTATAGATAGAAAACATTTAGAATAATATTCCCAAATGACTACTTTCTTGAGTCCTAAATATGGATGCTTCTCTTACAAAGCAAAGATTAAAAATAATAATAACCTCTAAGGAAATTCCTTTTCTACAAAGCCTTGCAATATACACAACTAGAGATTTTGAAAATGTGCTGTGACTGTGGTTAGAGAAAGGGTGATTTGTACATTTAAATATGTCATGATTATTTAGCGACTAGGGAAAAGACCACAGATAGTGATTACTAATAAATAAGAGTTTTTATTAGCTTATTTAAAAAAAAAGATGATTTTCAAATGTAAATCTAGCACAGTACCTATTTACAGAAATAACAGCAATGATTTAAGAGGCAGTGAAATGTTTAAGGTGTTAATAGTTTTAATCCAAATCTGAATTAATATTTTTAAAATTGTGTACCATATGCTTACTTCAGCATTTGGTATGTTCTTACCCCACTCTTTGTGAACATAGTCATTATTTCATAATAATACTTTATAAATATTTATATATTTCAAACGGTGTTTTTAATCTTATTCTTGAACACTGAAAGCTTTGGAGGATGAAGCAGACATGACAGTTGGAGAAATTTGCAAAGTTGTGCTATAGAGATGATACTCTGATTTATACTTACTGCTGTTACCACACTACTGTCACTACTACTGTCAGTAATAATGATGACAATGATAACTCCTTGCGTAATCTTTTACACATTGCAAGCCTTTCACTTACCGATTTTTGATTCTCATAACAGTCATGCCAATGATGGAATTTTTTCTAGGAAAAACTCAAAGGTAGGAAAGTATTATTTGCAGGAAGATGTTCATCCCTGTTACTTACAATAATGAAAAAATCAATATATAAATGCCAAACTTTATCAGAGTAGTTTAAAGATATAGTCAAGCCATGTGTTACCTGGTTTAATGTATTAATACATAGTCTGTGTATCAAAAAGGAAAAATTCGTGTATTATTCTGTTAGGAATAAACAAGAAGAATATAAGATTATATTTGTACTACTACAACTATGGAAACTTCTCTGTGTATTTGAACAAGCTCTCGATGGTAACATGGTCAAATCCAAAATTTCTTGGGATGGCATAGCACAGCAGTAAAGATTTTGAATTATTAGATTTTCAGTAACATGTTCATTATAGCATATACATGTTCAATATTTTAATATAAAATTGAATACATATACTTATAATAATAAATATTTGGAAAATGCATGTATTATATAAAATAATACATCTCTTTTAGGGGTAGACCTTTTATGGAAAAAAATGATTACCAGTATAGGTTCCTTTTCAACAGAACGTGATTCTTACCCTCCCTGCCCCATTCTTTGTGCATTTGTATCATCAGGGTAATTTCAAAGAATACTACTACCCAGGCTATATGTATCCCAAGAGATGAGCTTTGTACTGGTCTGGGATCAGGCCCAGGCATTGCTTTTTCTTTTTTTTTTTTAGTTCTCCAGGTAATTATATTGTGTCACTTGGGTTAAGAATAACTAAAACAATTATAATAAACAACTGTAATTTTATATTTTTAAATATTCTTTGTACTTTCATCTCTTGACTTACTCAAGATTTTCAAGATTAAGAATGCTATTTGGATGAATTTAAGGAATCATGCTGCATACAATGTATTTATGCTATCAGAGTGGCAAAGATTAAAAAATAATGATAAAGGGTTAAGAATGAGCACCACCATACACTGTCTATAGAAATGTAAATTGAATGTATATTGATCAACTTCACTGGAGGACAGTTGAACAATATGTATCAAAACTGTAAACATGGAAATTATTTTGTCCTTAGAATTCCATTTTTAAGAATTTATTCTTAGAAAGTAATTGAGCATTTTGACAAAGATGAACTAATGTTTTCATAGTGCTGCTTACAATGTGAAAGATTGCAAACAAAATATTGACAACTATGAATTGATTATAGTATGTTCATACGTGATACTAGCATAATGGTTCTGTAGTTAATATGAGTTAACATGGAAAGATTCACAATATGTTGATAAATGAAAAAAATTGTAAAACATCATGATTCCATTTTGCTAAAATATGTAACATGTATTTATATGACTGCATATGTGTATACCTAAGGTGACCAGATTTTAACATTGGTAAAGCAGGACACCATTGACTGGGGGGGAGGGGGTTCTTGATTAAAAATTTGGTCTATCTCCCGCTGTTCCCTAGCTTGTGCATTCTTTCCAAAAATCGGGACTTTTTTAAAATGCCGCGGGACGCGGGACAAATTGTTAAAAATCGGGACTGTCCCACCAAAAGCGGGACGTCTGGTCACCTTAGTATACACACAGATGGGAATAGCTCAAAAACTACATTTCAATATTAATAGTTATAGGTATTTTTTTATTTTCTATTTTTATACTCTTATGCATATTTTACTTATTTTTGTTTTTCACTAAAAGCAAGTACTAGTATTACAAATAAATGCCAAAACTTTTTTTAAAGGAAACAATATATATTTTGAAAAATGAAGCCTTCTTTCTTTTATCTAAACCAAATAAATGAACTACAACACAGGTTCCTCCATCTTCACTTTGTCCAGCTGTGAAAAACAAGCTATCTGATAATTAGAAACAACTATTTCTCAATATGCTAAACTTCTCCAATATGTTTATCTTCAAAGTAGGTTAAGAAGTATAAAGTTAAACTTATTAGCACATGTGGCATCAACACTAATTATAATTAATCAGATTAAAATCAGCCAAGGTGTCATGTAACAAGTTAATTGAAATGTAGCTCATTGTATTTTTATGGGGTTGTCTTCCTGAACATCCATAATTAATAGGGGTGTTTTTCTTTTCATTTTAGGCAGTTCTGGACCATCATCCTCCATTGCCATAGCCGGCACCAGCCACCCTGCCATCACAAAGACAACATCTGTTCTTCAAGATGGCGTCATAGTCACCACCGCAGCTGGAAACCCACTGCAGAGTCAGCTGCCCATTGGGAGTGATTTTCCTTTTGTTGGCCAGGAGCACGCACTTCATTTTCCACCCAACAGCACTTCAAACAACCATCTTCCACACCCCTTGAACCCCAGCCTCCTCAGTTCTCTACCTATCTCTTTGCCAGTGAATCAACAGCATCTCCTAAACCAGAATCTATTAAATATCCTCCAGCCTTCAGCAGGAGAAGGCAAGTCTGAGATCAACCTCCACCCTTTAGGTTTTCTCAACCCGAATGTAAACGCTGCTTTAGCTTTTCTCTCCGGTGACATGGATGGGCAGGTATTGCAGCCTGTTCACTTTCAGCTCTTAGCCGCCCTGCTTCAGAACCAAGCCCAAGCAGCTGCCATGCTTCCCCTGCCATCTTTCAATCTGACCATCTCAGATCTTTTGCAACAGCAAAATACCCCTTTACCCTTATTAACACAGATGACAGCCCCACCAGACCATTTGCCAAGCAATCAGTCAGAGAACAGCCGAGCTGAGACCCTTTTAACCAGCCCCCTGGGGAATCCTTTGCCAGGCTTTGCAGGCAGTGACACTACTTTTAACCCCCTGTTCCTCCCAGCTGTTACTGGGGCCTCAGGATTAATGGCCTTGAATCCCCAGCTGTTGGGAGGTGTCCTGAACTCGGCATCCGCCAACACCGCTAATCATCCAGAGGTTTCCATAGCAACTTCCTCCCAGGCAACCACTACCACAACCACTACATCATCAGCAGTGGCAGCACTGACTGTCTCAACACTTGGTGGGACAGCAGTGGTGTCAATGGCAGAAACATTGCTGAATATATCTAATAATGCTGGGAATACACCTGGTCCAGCTAAACTCAACAGTAACTCTGTGGTGCCACAGCTACTTAACCCTCTACTGGGGACAGGTCTGCTTGGTAAGTTAAATTTTTTCACAAATTTTTACAAAAGAAACGTTTTTCTAATTCTATTTTCTCCTTTTTAAAAACTCCATTTTGTCACACTATTTTTAAAAATGTTTTTGTTATGTCACAGCTTGCTTAAGGAACTAAATATAATTAACACCCACACACAACCATAGTTATACAAACATGAAAATGACTTTTTTCTTTTCCCCTGTTCTAGCAATACTAAATGTCATTTTAATCTGCTTTCACTTCTAATTCTGATGCCACCTAACCCTAACCTACCCATCATTCTCTTAAGCCAAGAAGAGTCTTACTTTTTAAATAATAAAGTACAGGTACATCTTAAAAATAACTTTTATTTGAATTTTACTTGGTGTGGCATCACAGGGTTAGTATGAGCAGCTGCACTGTGGATGGAAACAGTTTAAGGAAGTGTTTTTTCCAGGTGATCCCTAAATAAACAGTACTAAATGCTTATCCAGCAACATAAGAAACAAGGCATAAAAACAAAGTTAAAGTTTGCCCAAGTTCAAGGAAACAGACAGCCCCAATAGTTGCTTTTAGATTTCCTCAGACACTAATATTCTTCAAAACTTCGTGGCTTAAAAGTAAAATATTTCATATAGATTATCCTTTCACAAAAAACGGTATAGTGTCAACTATATTCAGTTTAATATAGGTAACTATACAGAGTACAAAGTTGGTATCCATAAAGTCTGGAAATATTGGCAAATATACATGATATTTTCAAAGACATGTTCAGTATGTGTATATATATTCTAAATTTTATGGATACTTTTATAAAATAGTTTTAATACTATTTGGCATTGAAATAATGTAGTTAATCTAAAAAGTTATATATTTACATATTTCAAGTCATAGGACATTTGCTATAACATCATCCTCAAAATAACTTCAGTGTACTTTCAAAATAAGTTTATTTTGAATTTTGTATATAAATTGCATTATTAACTAATCCTATCTGTAATGCTTATTTTTAATGATTCTGACAATTATTTCTTTTGTATTTTAACTTCAGGTGACCAACCTTTTACTTAAAAGCAAAATACATATTTCCAGACCAAATCCAATTTTATTTGGTGGTAATTATTGATGGTTGTGGCTTAAAAACTAAATTTTATAAATAAGACCTGATCATTTGAATCACCTGGTCAAATATTTATGATTGCTAAAACAATTCAGGACTAATTTCTATCTTTAATTGTAGGTGCTCTAACAAATATAGTTTCAAAGAACTGAGCTTTAACACTAAAGCTCAATATGTGAGGACTATCTGGAAAAAATCCAGCCATTGTCAATATAACAAGGATGGTTACATGGCTGGACACTTTCCAGGCAGCCCTCATATAAGGACTGGCTAATGGATAGACCAAACACTAGTCTCTCTATAATTAGACTGACCAGACGTACCATTTTAAATAGGACAGAAAACAGCATTACTCACCCATTTCAAACAGTACATGTAATCAGCCTAGTCTCACTGTGCTAAATTCAAGGTGTCAGTATATATACCATTTGAAACAATACAGTATGATTGTTTTCTGCCCATTTAAAACAGTACATCTAGTCAACCTATCCATGGTATAAAATCAGAAAACTAATTCTGTAAGATAAAATTACATAATAAAACTACTCTTGTCCTTACCATTAGACTTTGAGGAGAAAAAGAGAAAAGAATTACCATTAAGTATAGTCTTTAGTTTTTGTTTCAGGAATCCTCAGGTACAAAGACAGGCATAGGGTCTCCAAAGCATCACCTTGACTTACACTTTATGTTTTTCAAACTATAGGTGACATGTCCTCAATAAACAATACTTTGAATAACCATCAACTGACTCATCTGCAGTCGCTGTTAAACAACAATCAGATGTTTCCTCCAAATCAGCAGCAGCAGCAGCTTCTTCAGGGGTACCAGAATCTCCAGGCCTTTCAAGGACAGTCCACAATTTCTTGCCCAGCTAACAATAATCCCATGGCTTGTCTGTTTCAGAACTTTCAGGTACTCTCCCTTCCCTGAGTTACTTTAGTAGAAAACAATGTCTAGGTTTGTTTAAACACTAAGTTTGGGGGAAGAAACAAAAGAGGGAAGTTATGTGTCCTTCCACCTCTACTTATTATTTCTCAATAGTGAATATTGTTAAACAGTCTAGTCTTTTGTTTGAAGATCACTTTGTTTTGCTGGAAGCATGTCAGTGGTCCTTCTGGAGCTATTAGTAAAAAATGACCATGATACCCTCTTAAACCCTTCTGTGGGTTTGACCCCATTGCTATCATGATTAAAATTCACATCCTTAACATGCTTACTCTGCCAGCTTCACTCTCCAGCCCCAGCACTCACTACTCTCCCCCTGGCCTCAGCCACATGGTCTTCCTTTAGTTCTACAAACTGAATAAATTCCCAACGTGTTAAGGAGCTGGATGGAAAGAGTAATACTAAATAAATAGAAGAAAACAATATAGGAGCTTTTTTATAATCTTGAGCTAGAGAAGTGTCTTTCAATAAAACACAAAATCAAGAAGTCAAAAAAAAAAAATTAACAGAGTTGAATACATAAACTTTAAAATCTGTATGATTAAGGATCGTCTAAACGAAGCCAAATACAAATGACAAACTGGTAAGAAACACTTGCATAATAAATGGCAAATAATTGATATCCATAATATAAGAAGAGCTCCTACAAATCAGAAAGGAAAAAGATAATTGATTTAAAAAATGAGCGATAGATATGAATAGTCAATTCACAGAAAATGAAAGATATGGGGGAGCCGGGATGGCTCAGTGGGTTAAGCGCTCACTTTGCAGCGCCGGGGACCAGGGATCGAATCCTGGCACCAGCCCATGCGGAACCATATGCTGAACTGGGAGCTCCCCCAGTTCAGGTCTCTCTCTCTGTTCAAAATAAATAAATAAAAATGTATTTAAAAAAAGAAAATGAAAGATAAAAGATCAATAAACATATGAAAAAAATAATCAGTTATATAAATTATAACACTAATACTTCCATTGGATTGATGATACCTTGGTAACAGTGGTATGGGGAAATGGAGTCTTTCAGATTTATTATTGGTCTGATTATATGCTGATGCAGTTCTTTTGCAGGGTAATTTGATAGTTTATCTTGGTCTTTGAACCCAAAAATTTAACTTCTGTGTATTTATTTTAGAGAAATCTCCAAATATGAACAAAAGGACACAATTCAAAATGTCTAGTACAACATGATTTATGGTATCAAAAATTAGACACCACTTAAACATCCATCAGCAGGGAAATAGTTAAGTATGTTATGGTATATCCATCTATCTAGTAGTTTAAAAGACTAGGTAGATTTATATAATCTAAAATGAGAAGTTCCCCAAGATTGCAAGATTACTGCAGCATTGCAGAACAAAAGTAAAATGCAATACCATTTATGTGAAAGATAGAAAGGAGAAGGGAAGGAATGACAGAAAGAAGAGAAACTAGATCTACACCTACACACTTTAATGTATTAAAAATAAGTGTCTGCAAGGATACGCTCCAGCACTGATTACTTCTGAGAAAGGAAATGGGATTGGAGTGAGATGGTCAAATACAAGTTAAGATGAGGAGTAACGATAAAGAGGAAAATGTGTATCTTTTTAGACAGCAAGAGAATAATCACATACACCATATATAGTAAAATTATTTAGAAGGGAAGAGGAAGTGTTCAACCATGTCGCTGAGAAAAAAAGTAGTTGAAGCCGGAAGATAAGCCGTTAGATTTGTCAATGGCAACATCACCAGTGACTGGGTGGAATGCAGTTTTGTCAAGTAGTGGGAGTGTGAGCCAGATTGCAGTGAATGAAAGAATGAAAAGGTTAAGAATTAAAAAGTGTGAATTTGTCTTTCAAAAACAACTATGAAGAACAGAAGAGATGTGTGATAGTGCCCCGAGGCAGGTGTAGGTTAAATGAAAACTTTTGAAATATGGAAGCCATGCACATAGTTGTATGCTAAAGGAAAGAGACCAAAAATGAGAAAGATACTGAACATAATGAAGAGAAGATATACAAACAAGGCAAAATCCCAGAGGAAGGGCTTGGGATCAAACATAGGACTTCTCTCAGCAGAAGGTACCTCTCACAAAGAGAAGCAGGACCAGATTTAAGACACATCCAGTTACAGAGAAGAAGAGCAGAGTGTAAGAATTATGAAAATTCTTAACCTATGAGCTTCATTTTCTGTGTTAAGTAAGGTCACCTACTAAGAATAATGTAGGAGATGGGGTGGCAGCTGGCTTAAGAAAGTAGATGAGGGAAAGCTGGGGTGGCTCAGCAGGTTAAGCACTCGCTTTGAAGCCCCGAGGACCGAGGATCAAATCCCAGCTCCGGCCCAGGCGGACCCACATGCTGAACTGGGGTGTGCTTCCTGAATGCAGTGAGGCGAGGCCCCCAGTTCAGTTAAAAAAAAAAAAGAAAGTAGATGAAAACATAAATAAGAGGAGATAGCAAGAGAGTGGTTGTTGTGCTGATGGGTCCCAGGTTCGGATTTGGTAGGGAAAGGTCTTGAAGACAGGAAAGGGGTGATCAGTGTGGGGAAAATCCATAGTACCAAGGGCCAGGAACAGCAACTCTTAGATGTGGTTGGTGAAATTAGCATATCCTCAGGGATTTTTTTTCAGCCTGCACTCATCCTTCTAGTCAGGATCATGGATATTCTTCCCTGGTGGGCATTCCCTCCCTTCACCTTCACCTCTGTAGAGAGCCATTGTCACTGTTCACAGCCTGGGAGTGTGGGAGTGTCATTCAACTTGTGGCCTGGTCAGGTTGAAAAGTACATTGTTACTAATAACTATCTGAAGACTTTAAACATTTTGTGATATATCAGAAGTATCTTAATTGTTTATATATATATATATATATTGTATTTCACTTAGTTTGGTAGAGATATAAATAAATTAGAAATCATTTTTAAACTCTGGTTTACTTTGTAATTTGAGCAGTGTTGGTAACTGACTTGTTTCTCTCTTTGAATTCCAAGTTACAAAACCTATAATGGTATTAAATATGTGGAATCATCACCTGAAAACCTTTTGTGTCCAACTACCTCAACTTTCAATTTTCTGAGGAATGTTAAGTAATGATTTCTTTTTTAATCCATTGACTAATTTCAACCACAGAAACAGTAGTACCCAAATGTACTCAAGATATAAGTTTTCTATGCAGTGACTTTTTGTTTTATTTTTAAGGCTTGTTCTTTTTTTTTTTCTTCCCTGTTACATTTGTTTGTCTTCTGGTAAATCTTAAAATTACGGTCTTTCTCTTTGAGGTCCCTAAACACTGTTTTTCTCTCTCCCACTGCTTCCTGTCTGTTTCTTTAAGGTGAGAATGCAGGAAGATGCAGCTCTCCTAAACAAAAGAATAAGCGCTCAGCCAGGGCTCACAGCACTTCCTGAGAATCCAAACACTGCACTTCCACCTTTCCAAGATGCATCTTGTGAGTTGCAACCGAGGATTGACCCATCTCTTGGTCAGCAGGTGAAGGATGGCCTCGTTGTCGGGGGCCAAGGTGATGCATCCGTAAATGCCATTTACAAAGCAGTTGTGGATGCGGCCAGCAAAGGAATGCAGGTTGTCATCACCACTGCAGTCAACAGTACAACCCAGATCAGCCCCATTCCAGCTCTGAGTGCCATGAGTGCCTTCACTGCTTCAATTGGTGACCCATTAAGTCTCCCCAGTGCTGTCAGTGCGGTCATTCATGGACGAAACATGGGCAGTGTCGATCATGATGGGAGACTGAGGAATGCAAGAGGGGCTCGGCTGCCCAGGAATCTGGACCATGGGAAAAACTCAAATGAAGGAGATGGGTTTGAATATTTGAAGTCAGCAAGTTGCCACACATCTAAAAAACAGTGGGATGGGGAGCAGAGCCCTGGAAGGGAGCGAAACAGGTGGAAGTGTGAGGAATTTTTAGATCATCCAGGCCACATCCACAGCAGTCCTTGTCATGAAAGGTCCAACAATGTCTCTACACTGCCATTTCTGCCTGGGGAACAGCACCCAATACTGTTACCACCAAGAAACTATCAAGGAGATAAAATTCTGGAGGAAAATTTCAGGTATAATAACTACAAAAGAACTATGATGAGTTTTAAGGAGAGACTAGAGAACACTGTGGAAAGGTGTGCACACATTAACGGGAACAGACCTCGACAGAGCCGCGGCTTTGGAGAGCTGCTGAGCACCGCAAAGCAAGACCTGGTCCTGGAGGAGCAGTCTCCAAGCTCCTCCAACAGCTTTGAAAGTTCTCTGGTCAAAGACTACATCCATTACAATGGAGACTTTAATGCCAAAAGCATTAATGGGTGTGTGCCTAGCCCTTCAGATGCTAAAAGCATTAGTAGTGAAGATGACCTAAGGAATCCAGACTCACCCTCTTCAAATGAGTTGATACACTATAGGCCAAGGACGTTCAATGTTGGCGACTTGGTCTGGGGCCAAATCAAAGGACTGACTTCCTGGCCTGGAAAATTAGTAAGAGAAGACGATGTCCACAACTCGTGTCAACAAAGCCCCGAGGAAGGGAAGGTATACCCGTCTTTATCCATTGTCAAATACTAACCTTTATTCAGATACCAATTATTATTTTTTGTTATCATCACTGGATTCTTTCGATTTGAAATTAGGATTCTTCATGATGCATTGAGTACTCATAAAATTCTGGAGCATAAAATGAAGAGGGAATGGTTGTAGTCACCAAAGTGTCATATCATCAAGGGGTGAGTTGTAAAGCATTCGTAGATTCCACTAGCGATCATGGTGGCTCTAATCCAGGACCAAATTTTATTAACTCTGCCTTCCTTTCCTGAATTAACTAATTAATTTTTCCTTCCATTCATAGAGGATGAAGGCAAGTGGCAGTGACTTTGGGGGGGGAGCGGGTGGGGAGGAATCTATTGGGCTTTGGAGTCCAGGAGTGTAGCAGAGGTGTAGGGTTCCTTCCAGGTAACAAGTGCCAGGAAACAGCATCTCCTCCATATGCTTACATGTGACCCTTAGAGCTGGGGGGGAGGGTAAAATCAGGGTGGAGTTGCAGCCATTTCTGAAAACAGCAGGTAAAGTCTGAAATCAGAATGGTGTCTCCTTTCAGGAAAGGTTCTGGACCTTTATAACATATGGAAATGTTTAACCCCATAGTCTGGTTCTACTTAACACAATCTGGTCATATAAATTAAATGAAAACTTCTCCATGAAACTACCATTCAATTTGAAAGAAATTAGTAGGGGTCTTCTGGGCTTTTTCCCCTTACAATTGATAGAATTGACTTTGACTCACTTGAGAAGAAATATGCAGAATGTTTATAGTAGATAGGAAATATAGATCTCACCAAGAGATAGTAACGCATATTTGCCACATATAGTGAAGAAACATACAATTTTTCATCTTCTTAGGGAACTAAAATTACTCTTACAAGTACATATTATTCTCTTAAAGAGTATAAAACAATTTTAGCTCTGCTCAAACCTCCACTGGCACTTAAGTTTAATGGCAGGAAACCAAAAGCATTTTCGCCAGCACAATAAAGGATTGTCTTTCTCCAAATGACCAGGAGGTCCTTTAAACCGTTGCTTATAATGCCTAATATATACTTGTCAGGATACACTCTGAGCATAATGTTTCTATGTTTGATAAGAAAATGAATTCCATACTCCTATTCACAAAACATTTTATTCTTTAATCTCTCTGAGACCAGATGAACACTCTTTAGTTTGATAAACCTAAATATTTTTGACAGTTTATTCAAAAAATAATTAGAAACAGCAAAATTGGGTTTTTATGATATAAACAGAACTGCTCCAAATTCTAAATGTAGACATTGAACTGTTTTACAATCTCTGTGCAAATGAAACCAAGTCTTTTTTATGTGCCATTTTACAAAAGCTTAACTGAAAAAAAAAAAAAAAAAGAGTGTGGTCTCACTTTCCTGGAAACCTTCTTCCTGTCCTAAATATCTTTTTATGTCCTCTGGAGAATAAAGGCATGTATTTTTTAACACATTTCACATTAAACAATGGTTCTAATCTTCTGATTCGTCTGTTAACAAACTCCCTGAAATTGAGTTCTTCGCTGATATTTGGGCAGATGCATGTTACAAAAACAAATCATTATCTAAGAATCCAAGAAACATTTATTTTGCTTCATTTAAATAAGTAACTGGTTTTCATTTACTGTAAAATAATGTTTCAAAAATCCAGACTTTATTCCTTATTGTAAGCAATAGATGAATTCCTAATAGAGAACATAAAATTGTTTCTGTAAATTCAAATGTCACCCCCCCTCTTATTGGCTGACATAATTTTGCATTTTCAAAACCTTGATATTGAGATATACTACAGATATTTTTAATAATTCAGAAAAAATAATTAAAAGCATGCATTTAAAGGTGAATACTGAAAACATATACATAATAAAATATTAATAACATGAAGTATTTATCCATCATTAAAAAGCAAGGTGTAACAGCCTTAAAAGCTACAGAGCAGTTAATATTTTTTAAAAACCTCTAGTCTTTTAGGGACCTTACCTCACTTTTACACATAAAAAACAAAGCACTACTTCACAAAGGCTCTTTTTGCTCCTATAGTTCACAAAACAAAGGAAGGGCTTCCTCATACCTTACGGTGCCCAGCTAACTAAACAGTGTTCCTATTTATAACACAACAAAAATCAAAATTTCCAGCACAGGTCTGTGATTCGTCAAGAAAAGGTTAAACTGTGTTTGATATCTGTTTAAGACAAAACATGACCTATTTGAAAAGATTTTCAGTAAAACATTTTTGAAATATGTACTCTTATTCAAGTGAACCAATTATGATGTGAATTTTATTTACATAGAACCCCTTAGTCTTCAGCAATGTTGAATAATTTTGTACATTAATAACCAGATTTGTGCTCTTAAAAAGGTAAGCAGTGCTTTAGATTTTCTTCTATATACTGTAGCAATGCCTGACATGTTAATAAAGTCGGGAAAGACAGAGGCTGCCTTCATAAACAACTTGTTATAGTCAAATCTTACTAATTCCACCTTCCTAATGTGGAGTGTGAGACCCTGTCCCCTAGTGTTTATCTTTGTAGTATCTCAGAGGAAAAGGTTTGCCAAACAGTTTTCTTATACATTATCTTTTAAAACCTTCTTAGTCTCTCAGTTTTTCAGACTATTTCTGTGTCTACCCAAGTAAATGAATCCAAGATCCTGTCAGATCCCACTAGATAAAAATCCATGTTAACTCATGTTTTAGAATAGATTTATTATCTTACCTTCCCCTACCCCCCACATTCCACATACCTATCATTTAGTTTCTGTTACAGTCTTTGTTCTCAACAAGCCACTTCAAATTCTTTCTGGAAGCGGACAAAGTAGAAAAAAATAAATAATTTAATTGACAGTATCGCAGGTTACTAATTCAGAGCAAACCAGGGACCCACCCTCGGGTTTTCTGGTTGTATGAGTAGTCTCTGGACCAAGAGGTAACTGTTGTGATTGGAGCACTGACATCTTCCAGGGGCTGAGACCTCCAGGTTGTCCATAAATTGATATTTTAGCCAACTATTTGTCATGACAGTAAACAACTCGATCAGTTTATGAGCTGAGTTTAGAAAGGCACTTTGAGTCTTTGGTGGGGTATTAAATGAAGCAGAATTGCGAATAACACATTTCTGTAGTTTCTGAGATTACTTCCTAAGAGGTATGATTTCTAAACGTCGAATACTGTATGAACATAGTGTGTAGAGCCTAGAGAACTAGAGAGAAAGCAGAGTTTGTGGCAGAAAGAGGCAAGCTCTTTGGTCATTCTGATGAGTTTAATCCCAGCTCTGCCAGTTTCCAGAGTGGTGCTGAGTAGACATATTAATCTCCTCACCTCTCAAGTGCGAATATTAATTCCTACTCAGAATAATGTTTTAAGAATTAAACGTGATACCATGAATTATCTAGCACATCAAAGAGGCTCAGTAAAAATTAGCCCCTCGTCCCTATTCTCAATGTTTAACAACCTGATGAAATTGCATTCCACCATTATGAATTGTGGTAATTTGACTTCAGTTATTGTTTGCCTCTGCATTATCCATGAATAACGGTTTTACTAACCAGGTTGAGGATGAAAGGTTTATAAGGAATATATTTAATAAATGAAGTAGTTTATAACTATATGTTTATAAACATCAGCACATCATACAAATTGGCGTATCTGATTATGAGTTAATATTAGCTGTTCATTTTAAACAAGAGTTCTCCTTGGAAGCTTTTATTTTTAAAAGATTTAATTTTTATTGTTTTTGATAGAGACAGAGAGAAGGGGAGGGCCCAGAGCAGTCTCCATAGTTGTATGTCATCAGTTTTCTACATGGTTTTATTCCACACAGGTGGACGGGGGCCATGCAGGGTGGGAACCAGGCTGGGGACCTCCCACATGGGAAGCTTGCCTCAATGAGAACTGACTGGGGCTTTCCTACATGGGAAGTACACCCCAGCTCATCATATGGGTCCACACAGGCCGGGGCTGGGGCTGGGGCCGGGGCCGGGGCGGGATTCGAATCACAGTTCCAGGGCTGCAAAGCGAGCTCTTAACCCAGTGAGCCATCCTGGCTTCCCTGGAAGGTCTTCAAAACACTTGGTTTGTTGAGTGAATTTGAAAGTCCTCTCCCCAGTTTTTTGTTTCTAAAAAAATATAAACTCAGACTTTCTTCCTCTACCTTTGTACCACTCTCCCCATTCAACAATATTAATTAGTAGAGATTTTTTAAAGTCTGAAAAATTGGACCGAATGGCCCCTATATAATACTGTGCCAATATTGAAGCTACGTGACTGAAGGATATTATGTTCCTTGTTTTACACCATTCAGGAAATGGTACCTCTTAAGTAATACATATTTTTCCTTTGGTTGTCAGTTTGTAAAGAAGTACTTTCTAGAAGGTACTTACGCTTTTTCTAAATAAATGGTGCAAGTTTCTCTCTAAATCCTGAACCTTTTGTAGTTTGCGATTCGGTGACCAAGAATAAGGCCTCAATACTATGTTCCAGTACATAGTCATGTTCAGAAGATGCACTGCCAAATCTTGGCACAGTATTAGGGAATTCTTGGAAAGGAAAACAACTTCCAACTGGCACTACATCTATATGCTATAATGTGCAGACATTTTAAGCCTATACAACTGTAGGGAGAAACCGTTTTCTTTATGTACTTATTTCAAAAGAGGGAGGAAAATGCTCTTGTTTTATAAAATATATTTTGTAATGATCATCTGCCATCTTTGATCTTACCTTAACTAGCCTAAAAGGGTTCACTCTCAAACTCAAAAAATAAATTTCTTATTTTTTTCTGAGTAGATCATTTTTACTCTTTTTGAACATTGTCCGATCAATCTTCACATTTCATTGTTTGTTACATTCAATGTGTAGTCTGACTCCAGGAAAATTTAGCAAAGGATTATTTCTAGATTGGCACCAAAATGTTTCTTTTAAGTGAAACATTTATTGTTGTTTTACAGGTAGAGAAATCTCCTGATACCCAGAAAAGTTTTACATTTTGGTATAGCACCACCTGATGAAATGGAAATGTGTTTTTAAAGGCAGTGGGTAGGGTGCTCCTTCTGTAGATTCAAAATTTGACTTTTTTCCCATGCAGTTCTTTATGGAAGGTAGAGATAAAAGTAGTTCTCTAGATAGTTGTTCACAACAGACAAAACTCATCAATATTAAAACTCATAACCAAATTGATTTGGGGACACACCTTTTCTGTATGTCAGTTCAGCATCACATGCACACACATCTTGACAGCGTGGAGCAAAACCCACTCGAGGCAGTTTCCCATCGAATTCCGGAAAAGTGTAACTTAGAGTGTAACTTGAGCCTCGGGACTGAACTTGGGAGATGTGATGTTTAAACGTTTTATTTTCAAGAACATTCTTTCTGTGCTTATCAGTGCTAGCTGTTTGTATTGTTTGGTGCTATACTTCGCTCTGTTGGAAGTGTTCATTCTGTATTCCCTTTGCCTCATATATTTTCTTAACCTCTGTGGGAAATTAAATTCTTTTCTCTGTACTCAATCAATATCCACAATATTTGGGCTACATTTCGTCTGGTGGGGCAGGAATGGCAATCATTGCTCTGTAGTAACAGAATCTTCTTGAAAAGGGAACAAACTAGTTTTTGGAAAGTAATAAGATAAGATCCAGGCCAACAAAGTTAGTGCCTCATCAGAATTTGAGAAATAATAAGAGTGAAGAACCAGATAAGAACAAAAAATGCAGATATTAGGAAAAAAGACTAAACTGAGTAAAAAGCTTAGGTAAGACTAAGCTTTACTCGAGTGAATTGGGGGATATTGTGAACATTTTTCTTAGCAAGATTAAAGAGGCGGCCTAACTCCATTCACAGTTAAATGAGACTCAGCATAGAATTCATGAGCTTGTCAATGCAGTTTCCATATAGATGGTAGCAAATGCTATCTCAGGTCTAAGGCAAACACGTGCTTCTGTTACATGAGCTTTTAAATGGTGTTTCTTTAGAAATACAAGTTTATCCAAAACATTTAATTCTCCTTATGTGTTGTGGATTGACATGAAATTTGTCCTCACATTCAGAAGAGATTTATTCTAGTTCTGTGATATAGTGTCCTAATATTATGTTTAGAGACATTGCTATCTATTTTATTTTATTTATTTTAATTGTTTTTGACAGAGAGAGAGAGAGAGAGAGGGGAGAGAGATACAGAGACAAAGAGAGAACTGAACTGGGGGTCCGCACGGGCCGGGGCTGGGATTCGATCCTCAGTCCCTGGGCGCTGCAAAGTGAGCAAAGTGCGCGCTTAATCACGGAGCCATCCCAGCTTCCCCTGACATTGCTATCTAAAGTGAAGAGGAAGGGAAGTACACACATACAAAAAAAAAAAAAAAATCTCAGTGTCACTGAGGAAAATTGTAATAATGTGGATTTGATTGGTTCATTGGAAAAAATTGGGGTTCACTTTAGAGATGTTTTCATGAGTACTACTATTGTTGGAAAATTAGGTTCATCCTTTCTGTCACAGGTGAGTCAACATTTTACCCCCAAATTGTTTATTTATCGTTAATTCCCATTCTTTCCAAAATATGGACATATTGCACTTAAGTTTTGCAGGACTTTTTCAGCTTGAATGGTTTTTTGTTTTGTTTTTTTTAATATTTATTATTTAATAAATGCTTGATAAAATGAACCTAGGGATATTCACTTAATTTTTCAGACCTGTTTTCTGGATTTTAACTGAAGTTGCATGTTACCTATACTATAAATAATAGTTACATTTTTTCTTTAAATTTATTTACTCATTTATTCAACAAATTTTTTTAAGATTTATTATTTTTCATTTTTTTTATATTTTTTTATTGTTTTTGATGGAAGGAGAAAGAGAGAGACAGAGACAAACAGAGAGAAGTGTTGGGCCCAGAGCAGTTGCCATAGTTCACGTCATTAGTTTTCTACATAGTTTTATTCCACAGGTGGGGATAGGGCTGTGGAGGGCAGGAATCAGGCCAGGGTCTTGCCCCAGTAAGAACCGAACTGGGGATACACCCCAGTTCAGCATGTGGGTCCGCACAGCCAGGGGCCGGGATTCGATCCTCGGTCCCCGGGGCTGCAAGACAAGCACTCAACCCACTGAGCCATCCAAGCATCCAAACAAATATTTTAATACGTATTATAGACTAGGTACTATTCAAGCCACTTTTTAAATAATGTCTTCAGGCTTAGGTATAATATGCACTTATGTGAAATCATAAGTAAAATGTTTTCATATTTTTCTATTATAAATTTATATGAATACATAACTATTAAAAATGTTTAGGGAAGCCGGGATGGCTCAGTGGGTTAAGCGCTCACTTTGCAGCACTGGGGACCGAGGATCGAATCCCGGCCCCGGCCGGTGCAGACCCATATGCTGAACTGGGGAATTTCCCCAGTTCAGTTCTCTCTTTCTGTCTCTGTATCTATCTCTCTCTCTCTCTCTCTCTCTCTCTCTCTCTCTCTCTCTCTCTCTCTCTCTCTCTCTGTCAAAAAAAAAAAAAATGTTTAAAAGTCTGTCGGTATTCCACCTAAAATAATGTTACACGCCACCAGTGCCACTTTGGGAAAGACTGCTTTGGTGTTTATAAAGCACCTTCATATTTATTGTTTTTTAGATTCTCTCAATGATGCATAAAGATGTGCACAGTTATCCCATTTTACAGATGAGAGAACTGAAGGTCAAATAAGTGGCATTCCTAAGGACACAAATCACAGGTAGTTAAGCCAGGCACCACCCTGGTTCCTTACTCTGAGCTTCCATACTCTGATGATCTCATTCCCAACCTCCACCCCGCTCCACCCCGCACTCCCACCCCTCAACAACAGGAGCTAATGACATTGTAAAAATGGGATGGAGAAATCAATAATGAAAAGGGGAGCCTGAGGTCAGCTACCTTATCTCTATTATGAAATCTGTCCTGAGGTTTATGCTCTATCCTTTGACCTTTGTGTGGCAGCTTTACCTCAGCAGTAAGTAGCAACAAGGTAATCGCTGAGATTTAATCCTGTTATCTGAATTCAAGCCTGCAGGGAGTTTTAAAGTCATCTCTAGTTAACTGGCTGTATTCAGAAGTGATCTAGTATCTTTGATTCAGGTTATTCTAATATCTACTACCCCTCACCTTCAGAGGGTCAGTTTGGCTCTCTGAAAGGTTTGTTTCCTTTTGTCACAGACTTTAAGTTACTCCTGAGAAACACTACATGCTACTGTGCTAACCCCAAATCAAACTTAAATTACCAAACGTTTAGTATGTGCCTTGTGAACAAAAGCAGCAACCAGAGATTAAGAAAACTCTTAAACTTCAGCTATAATATCTGGGATATGGATGGATATATTTTCACCTGACAAAATAGGCTATAGCACTGTTTAAGCTGAAGAATTCTTATAGCTAAAGAATTTGAGTAAAAAAGGGGAGTAAAAAAATATTCAATACATGTATATTTTTATACTGGAGATAATATGTGAATTATAAATATATATAAATCCTGAGTATCTTTTTCTCATTCTTAAATGACCTATGTATAAATGTCATGATGGCCATTGCTATAGCATCATCATTACTCGAATGAGAATATGTGGGCAGATGAGTAAAAATGCATTATAAAGTCCTCCCCCAATTACCAAAATAGGGATTAAATAATTTATTGAACTCCTTGACTGTGAATGTACAGGAATAGAAGATTATAATTACAGATTAAAGTATTCAATGTGTCTTATATTTCTAGCTCCTTCAATGTGAGTTTTATTGTCTTAAAAACATGTACTTAACCTTTTTGATGTTTTATATACAAGTTGTTTTTCCAGTGCTTTCTTTATTTATAAGTTAATCAAGGAATTTATGAGGGAGTGTTCATTAAATCATCAAATATGATTTTTCTTTTACTAGAAATTGAATTTATTTTGTTCTTTTCAGATACTATTGATAGGATATCTTTAAAGAGTTTCTTGAATACTGTGTAAATATATGCATATTTCCCCAGAAACAACACATACTCTTTGTGTACTATATTTCACAATACAGTAGAGCACTAAAATTCTGAAACAAAATAAACATTTACCTCTGGATATGTATGATCCTGTTCTATCAGAACTACAAACATGTATATCTTATTAATATTTAGTTTTGGACAACACCATTGTTGCTTTCTTTATCAAGTTCACTGAATCATTTATAAATAATATAGTTCATTGTGAAAGTACCTTAGAGCCTTATAGGCAAAATCAAATGAAAAAAATAATTATAGAGAATTACTAGGAAAACCATCGGGAAAATCCATGCATTCAAAAAATTTGAAGACAAATTTGAGCAAGTATCTTAATTTCTGTAAAAATGTAATTAGGTATAAAATAATTTGACTTACTTTTTGAGTATGTGTATATGTATGTATACACATATGTGTCTGTGTGTATATATATATACATGTATGTATGTGTGTATAACATATATAAAATGACTTTATATTTTAATGTATTTTGGAGTTGCTATGGTAAAGAGAGGTTGAGTGCTTTGTAGTCACACATAAGTTTCAGTGGTGTCCATGTTACTGAAACTCACTGAGTCCCATCTGTAAAATAACAAAAATAATACTAGTTTGCAATATTACCACATTAAATAATAAAACAGTGTATTCAGGTTATAGCCTTTTACATAAAAATTTGTAAGAAATGCTTTTACTGCCCCTTATTTTCTATTTAATTCAAATTAAAGATTTTTTTAAAGTGTAGGAAAGAGGGGAAGCTGGGATGGCTCAGCGAATTAAGTACTCACTTTGCAGCCCTGTAGCCTAAGGATCGAATCCTGGCCCCAACCCATGCAGATCCATATGCTTGCTGAACTGGGGTGTGTCCCTAGTTCAGTTCTTGCTAGGGCCTATGCGGGAGGCTCCTGGCCCAGTTCCTGCCCTGCTCAGCTCTGTGCCCACCTGTGGAGTGAAAGTATATGGAAAACTAATACTGTCAACTGTGGAGACTGCTCTGAAGCCCTCCCCATTCTGTCTGTCTGTCTCTGTCAAAAAACAATAACACTAAATCTTAAAAAAAATATATATGTAGGAAAGAGTTATATACCTGGAACTTAATTTTTAGTGACCTATGTAACCCTATTAAATTTAATAAGAAAAAAAAATAATGTAACCTAACTTAGTTTTTTATTTGTATTTTTTTCAATTAAGACCAATAGGGAACTTTTTCATTGTGGTGTCTTGCTTTGTTTCACTCTGAATCTGCCTTCTGTTGCCACGATCCACCCCTTCTGACACCAGTTTGTGCCTAATTGAAGTTTATGTTACAGGAGAGCTTCCTTCCTGCTGTCACGACACTCATTTAAATTTAAGTGGAGTTAGCTATCAATTACATAAATGTAATGTGTGAAATATCTGTCATATTTTTCTTTGTGTGAGTGAATACAAAATGGAAGCTCATTTCTAACAGGTGAAAATGTATCTAACACCTTTTTTTTTAACACATGGATATATTTTCATCATATTTAAACATTTCCAGTCCTCTTATTAAGACATTTTCTTCATGGCTCCTGTGATATTATCATCCTCATTTTAAAGATGAGGAAACTGAGGCTCAGAAAATTTAAATGGGTTACTCATGCTAGGTAGGAATTGAGGAGGTCAGATTCAAACGTCAATCTCTTGACTCCAAAGCCCACCCCCTTCACAAAATCGTGATGTCCTCTGGGTGGAATACAGATTTGCAGTTTCTGAACAGCAGGCAGTGGAGAAAGCAAACCAGGATCTCTGATTTATATGAATATATGAATCCAAGGTTAAGATTATTTAAATTCCAATTTCTGTTCTTAAAATACTATTTTCAAAATGACAATTTGAAAGCCAGTCTTTCATTTCCATTGATGTTTGCAGCCTGGAGCCACGGTATCAACCTGTAATATTTGACAGGGCCGTGAAAGTTTTAAGCCTCTCCTCCCAGGGCAACAGAGAAGTAAAAACAGTGTTAACAATTGCAGATCTGGGTAATGTGGTTTGGTCTTCATGCCTTCACTCAGGTGGAGCCCGAGAAGTTGAAGACACTAACAGAAGGTTTAGAAGCCTACAGCCGAGCCCGGAAAAGGAACAGAAAGTAAGCGCTATTTTTTTTTCTCCCCATTGTATTTTTCAAAGGTATAATTTACTGGGTTCCCATCTAAGGGACAATGGAATAACACTGATTTTGTCCATCTTGTAGCCTGCCCAAGAACAGTTTAATAGGGATCACCAAAGAGAACCATTATAGACAAGCAGAATTAGCAACTACAGAAAATATTTTCTTAACAATTTATACTATTTGTAGGGATTGACTCTTCATTAGCTCTTTCCTAACTTCATCCATCTTCATATCTCTATTTTAGTGGGCAAGAGAATATAATTCATATTCTCAACAGATAGCAATTAAATTATCTCTGACAGTGTAACAAAAGTTTCTTCTTTTACAATTCAAATTTAGTTTTGGGGGAGATACCCCACTTGTGCACATGTAAGCAATTTGGGCAAATTAACTGTCATTAGTCAAAGTGATGAAAAATAATTATGTTTTTCTTGGGACAGGGACAATAGATTTTCTTTAGAATTATAAGAAGTAGTTGAACTTTGGGATGTTATTATTCAAGTTTTTCTAGATATTTATATTCTGAATAAATGTATTATGGACAAGTAGATAATGTTTGAAACACAGTTTCCACTGTGAAATAATAAAGGTTTTATGTATCATAATTTATTTTATTTTTATGGTACAGAAAGGCAAATTTTGCATCTGTATATGTTCATGGAAAACTGTTATTAAAAATATATAATTAGTATCTGTTCAGTTACTATAGTTTTCATATTATCAAACTTCTAAGAATTAAAGTTCAGAATGATTAAGTAGTATATCTTGTATAAAAGGCTTATATAGTGAACTCAATATCTATTAAAAGACCCTGTCTTTCTCTTAGTGGTATATTCTGTAATTCTTACCAAGAGAATTTTAGAACTAAAAAAATTTTAGAACTCACAAATCTTGAGGAGACTCTTCATCTCATTAGAATGTTACATAAAAAGATGGCAAACTCCTGTGCCCCTGTGTATTTTCCCCATTAACTTGTTATTAAGCAATGTCTGAAAGATAATGAGTAACAAACAGTGATTTAAATGTTTTTCTTCAAAGCCAATTTACTGTTTGTGGTGAATTTATGTGAATCCTGAGTGACGTTATCTAAAGAAAGTCTCATAAAACCATAAACTTAGAGTACCAATTGGAGAGGTAAAAGAAAGAAATATGAAGCGTGTGTTAGTAAAAACAGCCTTATTTATCACATGATTGTCTAAATAGAATGATCTGCCTTGTAACTATCCAGAAGAATACTTTACGTTTTGCATATGTGATTTATGCAGAATTACTGAGCCCATTTCTAAATGAGGACACTCAGATCCAAATAGCTCAAATACTTAGTTGAAGGTCACGTAAGTGATAAATGATGTGTTAAACCCAGTCGTTTATTTATTTATTCCCCAATTTAAGGAGACTAATTTAACAAAAAAAAACCAAAAAATCTCTGCCAGTCACAGTGCTACAGTGCCTGGAGCTCACTGTTTAGTGAAGGAGACAGATCCAAAAACAATTGATTAAAATGTTAAAATTGCAATGACAGCAATGTGTATACTCTACTCGTATTGGCAGATCATAGAGAAGTGGCATTAAACTCAAGTAAAGGAAGCCTTCCTACAAGAGATGCCATCTGAATCAAGCCGTACACTCTACATAGGTATTAGCCAGACAAAAGGACCAAGATGGGGTGAGGGGGTACTGTTTAGATTAGATTCACAATTGGTTTGGGGGATATAAAGTGTCAGACAGGAAACTGTAAGCAATGCAGCCAGAGGTGTAAGCAGGAACTGGATTGTAAGTGCCTAGTGAGGCCCATAGGATCCTTTATCTTATCAGCAATGCCTGATGGGGACAGGTGGTTCAATTTTCACTTTAGATATGGCTGTGGGAGGAAGGGGAGATAAATTTTGGGGGAACAACATCGGAGACAGGGAGATCATTTAGGAGGCCATGCAGAAGACAAGGGAGGGGGAGGACTCAAACCAGGAAGGGAATAATGAGGATGGAGGAGAAAGAATGTGGTATAGAAATTTTTAAGGAGGTGAAATTGACAGAACATCATGATGATTGATTGGAATGTGAAGGAGAGTAAGCGATCAAGGACAAGTGTCAGGGTTTTAGTTTGAGTGCCTTGGTGGATGATGAAAACCCTGACTGAAAGGGAGAACTGTTAGTACAGTGTGCATTGTCTATGGAATAGGTTGGACACACAAGTCTGAAACTGGGAAGAAGTGGTATTTGACAATGTAAAAATGGCTGTGGTCATAGAGAGATACTTTGACCAATATGAACAGTGGGGTAAGGATTGAATGATGGGGGCACTGGAACACTGACTAGAGATAATGAAGAAATTGGAAAGAATAATCAAAAAGTAGGAGGAGAATCGGGATAGGAGCACAGGGTGTTAGAAGCCAAAAACTTAAAATTTCCAGGATTATAGAGAGCTCAACAGAGGTCCAGTAAGACATAAACTGAGCAATCTCCATTGAGCTGGGCCATTTGGAGGCCAGTGGTAATCTTAGTGAAAACAGTTTTCACTGGAGTACCGACCGGATATAAAAACAAAGTGGCCATGGTTGAAGAGTGAATAAGAATAAGAAAGTAGACAAAACTGATATACATTATTTCCTCTTCTCTCTGTCCTTAATGTGAAAAGTTGCTGAAAAATAATAATGGGACAGTTTTTAAAAATGACAAAGATTTGACTGCTTTTTTAGACTGTTGGGGAAAGGGAGAGAGGAAGAGACTGAAAAGGGAAGATGGTATTTGGAACAAGATGGATAAAAGGCTGGTTTTTGACCTGAATTGAAATCCTGTTTCTTTCGCTTCATAGCTGTGTATCCTTGGGTTTGTTCCTTAATTTCTCTGAGCCTAAATCCTTCATTTCTGAAATAGGCATATTAATACCTACTTCTTAGGATTTTTACAACATATGTAACATAATGGCACATGATAAATATTTAGTAAATAGTTATTTTCAATATAGAAATACAAGTGAAAGAAACAAAATTATCTGATATATTTTCCAGTTGAAACATTCTAAGATCGTATTAAATGTTTAGAACTTTATGTAGTCATTTTAATCCTCAATATCCTACAATTAAATTGTACAATAAATAAATATCTTTAGATTGATGTGCTTATTACAGCCTAATCACAAAAGAAATATTAATATATTTATTGAATACCCTACTCAGAGTCATTTTGTATTTAAAAGAAGAAATAGCTTCGTTAAAGAAAATTTCCATAGCTGTTAGAAGTATTATGATTTTCATTTAAGTAAGGATCAAATCTCTGTCTAGATGTTCACATAAATTATTAGGTAACCTGATTTTCATGAATCTGAAAAATGAAAGTAATACAATAAATCACACTTTTGCTTTATAATAAAGAAATGATACTTGGTGTGTAAAATTTTCTTAAATTTGCATACTTTCTCTCTGGATTTGGTTTCAGAGTGTAAGATTTTTAATGTTTAAGTCTTAGCCAAATGGGTTTTGTTCTACATGAAGTTTCTTAAATTCTAAACTGAGTGTAGAGCAACATGCAATTTCTCTTTTTTTTTTTTCTTTACCATTCATAGATATGTAATAGGCTTTTTTTTAATTATTATTATTATTATTAATTAGTGAAGATAAGGATAATGTGTGACAATACAGGCAATGAAGATGAAAAGTGGCAATTATCGCCATTAATAACTAGAAATGTGATTATATGATCATCTATTGCTTAATCAAGTAGGTTTTAGAGTGTCCATTAGTAAAAATGTTTATTATTAAATGTCAGCGGGGAAGAGAAAATAGTAGAAGAAACACCACAGGGAGGCCCTTTGGACTGTAAGACTAAATTTTGAATAATTGTTCATTTCATGAACTTATGGAGCTTTTCTTCCTCTTTTAAGTTCATTATTCCTTGACCTTACAAGTGAGAATAAAAATTGGCCTACAAGTTTGATATCTGGGAGAGTCTCTCTTTACCTCTTGTTTCTCATGATGTATTCAACTAATTTCATGTCCCATATCTCTGTATCTATTCTGTCTTCCAAAAGTAGTCATTTCTTCCTCTACTAACTACTTAAGTTTGTTAAAGAAAAAAAAATATTATACTAATTTAACTTAAGTTAATGCAAGGTATTTACAGACATTTTAAATATCTTGTTGAAGAATGAGATCACAAACTCCTAAAATTCTATCTTTTCATTCAACAAGTAATATTGTATTATTTTTATATTTTAATGGTGATGTTATTTTATTTTTTTTATAGTTAGGTAAAAAGTTTCCATGACTTTTTATTTATTTATTACTTTTGAAAAGTATTTGTTTTTAAATATTCATTTTCCTCATTACAAAGTTAAATTGGTTTTACCAGTTCTTCCTAAAAAATCATGAAGTAGTGCATTCAAAGAGTTGTCATAATACCTACTTTTTAGGATTGTTATAAGGATTAAATGAGATAATATACTATAGACTCTTTTTTAACTAAGATTTTGCTAGTTGCTTGAGTTCCAACTAATGGAGAGTCTGCTTATATTCATCAGGCATCTACCAATCCCCATGGGGGGCAGTAAACTGAAAGTCTACTATATATAAAGATTTAACACAATTCTTGGCACATAGAAATTTTTCAATAGATAGTAACTATTTTGTTATTAGGATAAAGGTGAGATAAACAGATTCTCTGATAGTATTCCAAGGAAACATTTTACCTCCATTTTAGACATTTAGAACTTTATATAGTCAATTTTAAATCTATAAGATCTCATAATCAAAATGTATAACAAAATAAATATCTTTTAAAACTTATGTTAATTCCTTTCATTGCAAATGAAATAGTAGGAATAAATCTATTTAATACATAACAGAAGGTGTAATATTGTCGGGCAACTCGGCTTTGTGTGATAATGTCAAGACCATCGCCAAACAACCCACACAAACCTCAGCCAAGCATAGGTGGTCCTGGAGAGTCCTGGGACTGGATTCCCTCCAGGCACCCAGAATTATGCTTAGCAAAGTCCTCACTGGGAAAACAAGTCAAACTGACTCCCCAAGATACTCAGGGCCTCTTAAAACCAGAACAGGCTGGTAGATAAAAGATAATATATAAATAGATTATATCAACTTAGACAGTGCTCAAAAACAGTAATGGGGTGGGGGGGACAAGTTGCAGAAAGGTGTGCTTGGATATCAGGACACCTTTTATGTGTATATTTAAAAAAAACAAAACAATAAAACTGCTAGGTACTATTCATGGATGTATTAATATTGTATTAAATATGAAAATATACTAGAAGGATAGACTACACAGTTGCCTTTGGGAAGGAGGATGGGAGAGAAGGAGACCAGGAATTGTTGGCAAATGGGAACTTCAGATTTATCTTTTTTTTTTTTTTGACAGAAAGAGAGAGACAGACAGAGACAGAGAGAGAACTGACTGTGGGGACTCCCCAGTTCAGCATGTGGGTCCGCCTGGGCCGGAGCCGGGATTCGATCCTCGGTCCTCGGGGCTTCAAAGCGAGCACTTAACCCGCTGAGCCATCCCGGCTTTCCCTGCTTTATCTTTTTAAGTAAAAAAGAAATGTAAATGAAATATGTAACTTATTAACAGTTTATTCTTGGAAGTGGGTTTGTAAGGAGTTGCTAATTTATTCTGTGCACTTATCTGCATTGTTTACATTTCTAAAAGTAAATGGAAAAAAATAAAAATGAGACACTAGCTTACAGGTCAGTCACAGGTGATGCGAAGAGTGCTACATTACCCTTATAATTTAGTTAAAACCAATATACTGATCTTTCTTTTCAGTTAAACTGACTTAAGTGCATATGTTTTCCAAAATATAGGGCTTTCATTGTAGCTTTGGACAAATATTTTTAATAACTAAATATATGGAGCACACTACTCAGGGGTGGAAAACTTGGAGTTTTCCAAAGTGAGTTCTCCGAGGTGTACACACAAACTAAATGTATGACTTGTTCAGTTTTGGTATATGAAGATACAACGTGGTGAGGACTGTGGTAAACAGAAAGGCCTCATCTACAGGCACTTCACTAAAATTCAGATCTATTTTTAAACACGTTGTGAGCCAAACTGAATGGAACTGTGAGCCAAATTCTTCCACAACTGTAAATTTCCAATCTCCATGCAGATCTGAGGTACAGCTTAACTCTTGTAGAGCCACACTAATAGCCGGTTATGCAAAGGTTTACCTTTGCAGCTTTCTAGTACTCATCTTGATGGGAAATAAAATGAATCACCTTACTCAGAATAATTGGGTAATTATTTATAGGCATAAAGGAGGCAAAATAAGTTAACAGGATGGACAAAGGGTACATAATGCAGAGGTGGATAATATAGATTTGTTCAATTTTAGTATTAATAATTAGTTGTACAGCTTCCTAGATATAAGTTTCAATAAAAGCAGATGTATTGTGCCTGTATAATGTGTATAATGGAATGCTGAGTGGAGAGGAAACGTCAGTAGTGAAAGACACTCTGAGACTGCCATTCTTTATCTGTTCAGATAGGTATGTCATTTTGGTTTGCGGGGAAATGTGGTGGTCCCAGTCATGGCGGGAGGTTCTAGTATGGCCGCCTACGCTGTTTTCCATCTAGAAGGAACACAAACCAGGATTTCAGCCTTTCCTTGCTGGACTCCAGAAGCGAGGAGCTCCACAGAGGGCAGAGGGAGCTCCCTAGTGGCCAAAGCATGCATTTCAGCCACTACAACCTTTTCTGAAGCCACACAGCTTGGCTGCCTGAGAAACAAGCCAGAAAAAGAGACCATGCAGAGCAAGCTAGAAGCTGGGAGGATGATCTGCATCTACACGAAAAGAGACTCGTGGTCCAACTTTCTTGCAAAATTATCAGACTGTGAAAGAAGCATGTGGAAGGGGAAAGAATTAATCATGTGTTCAATTTTTTTTTCGTAGTTCTATCACCTTATCATTAGTATTCAGTGATGAAAATCCCATAGTGTTCTGTCATCTGAATTTTCCAAATCTGAATATAAGCTGACATTTTCTGGTGGAATTGGCACTTCTGTTTTCTGATTAGAGAATTAAACTGTGATTTTGTTTTCTTAATTTATTAATCTGATGTGTTTTCATTAATTCCAGAAGTGGGAAGCTAAATAACCATTTAGAAGCTGCTATTCATGAGGCCATGAGTGAACTGGACAAAATGTCTGGGACTGTAAGTTAATTTATTTTTCCATTATACTGTGTTTCTTTGAAAATAAATTGTATTACACTTTTTTTTTTTTTTTTTTTTTTGGTAAAGTCTAAAGTATTGTCAGGCAACTCACATAGCAATACCAAATTACTAGGCTCAAAATAACATTGATATCAGAAAAGATCCAAAGTAATTTAAGGAAAAATAACCTAGTGGTATTAACTGTCTTTTTATGAGAAAAGCAACTTTTGTTGTCTACTCATATAACATTCTTTTAAAATGTGAGCAGTAGAATGTTGAAATTCAAACCCCAGCTTTCTGCACTAGACTGAATCATAGAGGTCATTCAGTTTTGCCTCAGTATTCAGTAATGCATATTTCACTCTGTCCATAGAACAAAAAAGTGAAATTGTACAACAGGGTCAAGATCTATAGACCTCTTATTTCCTTTCTAGTGTTACCTAAAAAATAAAATACTTGGCACACAATTTTGTTGTTAAATTAATTAACACTATAACTTCCGGTTTTAGAAAAGTAGTATCTACTTTTTCTTTACTTTATTAAATATAATAGTGTTGAAGTGAGCAGTTTCATCATTATCCTCTAATTCAAATACTGGCTAAACACTCAAAATATAGTTTTGGTAATCTCTAAAAAAATGTGAATTATCTAAGAAAGGTTGTCCAATCAGCAGCCATGGGCCACATGCAGCCTAGGTTAGCTTCAAATGCAGCCCAACACAAATTCATAAACTTTCTTAAAACATTATGAGATTTTTTTTTTTTTGCAATTTAGTTATCAGTATATTTTACTTGTGGCCCAAAACAAATCTTCCAGTGTGGTCCAGAGAAGCCAAAAGGTTGGACACCCCTCATAAAGCTATTCAGCAATGAAATATAGTTTCTGTTTTTTAGTTTTAGTTGATTCTTTGTGTTAACAATGTTATCTGAAACCCATCCAGTGGCTATTGCATGACAGACGTAAGTCATAGATTCACAGAATGTTGGGATTTGTATGTGCTTTAGTGATTCTGTGATCCAACCCATCATTTCATAGATTGGTGTATTGAGGTCCTAAGATGCTAAATGTTCTTATAGAATTATAGGAAAAGTCTGGAGCAGGAATTACTAGGGCAGGCTGATAAATGTTGCCTCCACTTAAATAGAAAATGAACAGAAAAGGCTCTTTTAATGAAATAAAAAAGAAATGTACCTACATTATTTATTTTCGAGGCTGCATAATTATTTCTCTACAAAATTTCACACAATTAAATACACTTTTGTGATATTGGTGAAGCTGATCACTTGCGGTCATAGGCCATCCATTTTGTAGTTTGTCACTCAAATCTGCTTGCCCACTTTACTGTCTTTGAGCTGCCTTACCCAGTATCTTACTGTACTCACATCAGCACACTAATCACCATAAACGGCTTGCATTTGTCTGTGAATTTTAATTGGAGGAACTTTTTCTGTGTTAAGAGTTCAATAACAGCACACTCTTTGAATCAAACATCTGAATACTTTTTTATTTCAATGTGCGCTGAGTGAAAAATGTAAGCATCTGTGTGTGCAAGGTCAAGACCGATGGAGCAGAGATACCATGTAACTATACAGAACCAGTTATATCCAGATATCTCTAATGTAACGAAAAATATTACAGTGGAGGAAAATGTATCAGCCTGCCCTCCTATATACTCAAATTCTTTCTAGAGCCAGACAAATAATATCAATAAGTAAGGTTGGTCAAGTATTAGAAAAACAGCAGAGTGGATTGAGAAATGCCAACCAAGATGCACTGGTCAGGTTAGGCTACCCACAGGAAAGGCTGACTCATGTCTGGTTCTGGTTGGGAAAGGGCTTACTCCACAGTCATTCAGGGGCTCAGGTTCTTTCTGTATCTAGTATTCACCATACTGTAGAGCCTCAGAGTGCTCCATTACCGTATTTTTTGCTCCATAAGATGCACCTGACCTGCCTGGACCCGCTCTCCTTCCATGCAGTCCCTGCTTTCTGATCTGGCTGCAGGCTTCCCCACGGCATCATTAAGGTCCCCAACGTGCACTCTTCTTTGCAGTATTCGCTCCATAAGACGCACACACTTTTCCCTCCACTTTGGGGGGGGGGGAGTGCGTCTTATGGAGCGAAAAATACGGTATATCCTTTGCATCCAGCCCAGCAGTTGAGACAAGGACTACCAGAATAGGTTTTATGGGCCATGCCTGACTTTCCACTGCTCTGACCCAATCATATGGACCTCTTAAACTCAAGTGGACTAGGAGATGCATTATACAATGTGCCTACTCTGGAAAAGGAGAAGATGGGTTTAGCGAGCCTCTGCCTCAGTACATTTGGCCTTAGTGGCCAACAGGCAGTTGGGAGAGATAGGGACTGTGGCCACCTGGGGGCATATGCTCTCTCCAGAAGGAGCTCCTCCATCACGCTCTGGCAGATCTGAACCTTAGGGGAAACTGTGCCAGTGTTGCCAGGTCTTCCTATTTTTTGTGAGACACTAAAAGTCTAGAAATAGGGAAGCCGGGATGGCTCGTGGGTTAAGCACTCACTTTGCAGCCCTGGGGGCCAAGGATTGAATCCTGGCCACGGCCCATGCGGACCCATATGCTGAACTGGAGAGTGCCCCCAGTTCAGTTCTCACTGGGGTGAGACCCCGGCCCAGTTCCTGCCCTGTGCAGCCCCGTGCCCACCTGTGGAATGAAACTATGTGGAAAAACCAATGATGTGCAACTATGGAGACTGTTCTGGGCCCTCCCCCTACTCTCTGTCTCTGTCTCTGTATCTCTCTCTTTCTGTCAAAAACAACAAAAATAAATCTTTAAAGGTCTAGAAATAAAATTTCTCTTTTTTTAGTGTTGACACCTGTTTTTAAAATATTAAAATATCATATGGCTATACAAAATACCTTTTTAGGTCACATTTGGTCCACAGGTTACTAGTTTACATTCTTGAATAATGGCATCATTCCTCAATTATGAGTCTTTATCAGAGACTATTTGTTTTAAAAAAATGTACATAAAGGAGTTAGGAGGAAGAAGCAGTTGAGAAACTAAACAATATTATTTTTGAAATTTAAATATTTTTTAAAAAGCTTTCTGCATTTGACCCTGAATATCATTGGCCTTTGCTGTTATCTAAATGTTATCTTTAAAGCACTTTTCAAAGGCTAGCCACAGTACAAAGTGGGACTGATCACCTTCCCAGCCCCTGCTCTCTGCCTCTCTAAACTATACCTGCTGCCTGCTACCTGAAGATCATGCTCTGCCCCTGCTCCACCCTTGCTCAGTCTGATACGCAGCCCTAAATGCTGCTTAGTATATGAAGTTGAGTTGTATTAATTGTTCTTACCAGACTACAGAAGCCTAGATATGCCAACCTAGGGTAGTGTTATTCTATTTTATATCCTTACTCTTTTCACAAGTAAACTTCCTTGGGTTGAGGTTCTTATGATCAATGACCCTTCCTAGTAGTTGTAAAATAAATAGGGTGATGGAATGAAGAAGAATACATGATTGGTGTGTATTTATCCACTTTCTAGACTCTAGTGAAATTGTAGGGGTCTCTGCTGGAAAAGGCCTTACTTTCACCCTAAATGTACATCAGCAGTAGCAACTGCACATCGCATTTCCCACACTTGATATTTTTCCAGTTTCTCCTTTGTATTCCTCTGTTGGGTTGGGGGCGCACTGAGTGTTGCTCTGCTTATCAGTTTCCAAGATTCCTCGTATTCTGTGGTAACTATGGACGCACTAAGATCTGGCGTCTTGGTAAAAATTTTAAATGCCCTGTGATAGCTGTGTCTGAAAATGAAAGCTGGAATCTGTTCCCTACTGTTTCTTTGTAGGAAATAATATGGTATTTATGATTTCAACCTCTGTTGTTGTTTTCTCCTACCTCTTTATTTCCAGGTTCACCAAATCCCACAGGGAGACAGACAAATGAGACCCCCCAAACCCAAGAGGAGGAAGATCTCCAGATAACAGGGACTACTCCACCATGCGCAGTGTTTATTAAAGGAACGTGCACAGATATATCTGTATATAGGTATTGATATAGCCACTGTTATATCAATATTTATACTATGGCAGATAGCTACCACCACCGCAGGGTGCTAAAAGAAACAGTGATCAATATTTTTTTTGACCAGGAAGGATAATGAATGCTGGAAAAACCAATCAAAATCCCTGAGTGACGAGAGTGAATCCCTGAAGTGGTCAAGAGATTATGGAGAAACTCTTTTTTCTATAATACTAAAATTGTGATTATAAAAATAGTCCAATGTTTCTGAAGAATTTTCAATGTTGTATATAGAAAATACAGAATTTCATGGTGATATCAGAAATGTAAATATTGTACAATATTGTCATGTACAAGCGTACCTAATGCACACTTTATCTTTTATTGTACAAAGAAATAGTGTACAAAATTCTTTGGTTTCTATGGAGTACACCTACCAGAGACTACCAGTGTAAAGTGATAAATAAAAATACAACCTAAAGGCTTTTCTATGATAATGTAAAAGATGCTGTTTTTGTATTTAACAGCAGAGAAAAGGCATGATGATGTATCACCTGAATTATGACATACACTGCACACCACTGACTGTCCATTTATATTGTCTGTTTGGAATGAACCTGGCCTGGAAGCGCTAGATTTGACTTCGGGTGTCTAGGAAATTGAAACCTTTGCAGATTTCTAAAGGGATGAGGGCTCACAGGTCTAAATTAAGAATTCAGAAACTGCAACCATTTGTTGCATATTTTTTTTACCTAAGTTTTAAAGTAGAATAGGTTTTATAAAAAAAATAAATAAAAAAAAAAAAAAAACTTAGATGGAATATTTTACTCAGTCATTTCTGTAGGTAATGTTTGATAGCCACCTATTGAACTAGACAGTTTATGCTACACCACCATTGATGCTTGAAGTTGAGTTTTTATGCAAATGATAACCTGACAAAATAAAACTTCCTGTTCCCATATGTGGAGGCTAAAGCACCACTTTGAAACCATAATCAGAGGTAAGGTTGATTATAATTATTTTTTTTTTTTTTATTTCTTTTTTAGTAGCAAAAATAAATAATGAATCATCAAAGCAAGTTTCATATATCCATTCATCAGTATTACTTAAACCAGAAGTTAAGGTGGCTGACAAAATTATTAGCAACAGTAATTTTTTATCAGTATTATGTAACATATCAGATTTATTTTATTTAAAGAATTATTTATACCATTAACAGATTCTTATATATATATTAATGTGGCTGAAATGTGCAGGTTAAATCTATTAACCAAATTATTTATATTATATTAAGTAAGAAAAAAATGTGAAACAAATGTAGAGAGAAGACACTACATTACAAGTATACAAACCTAAAACTGTGAGCCATTGTAAAATACAAGGTTATTAATAAGAAATGTAGCACAACATAATTTTCTGTCTTTTTTTTATTTTCACAATTTTTGTGGTGGTGGTGTAACCCTATCTCCAAGGCAAATGAGTGAATTTTCAGGCCTCCCAACCTGACTTCAGTTGATGGACTGTCAAAGGAGGAAGCCCTTTAGTCTTAGAACGACCAGCCCTGACCCCCAAACCCTTAAATCTCTCTGGAGCACTGCCTTGTTCCCTAGCCTGAGGCTCACTCAACAGCTTCATGATCGGACTGCTGAGAGGTCCTCTAGTACCTGACTCTGGACCATCAAACGCCCACCACCTCCCTAAATCCTCTCTCATCCATCCTCAAACTCCTCAGTCCCATGATGTAGCAGAGTTCCAGTAACTCAGGAAAAATGAGACCAAGGTCATTCCTCTGATTGGTTTCTTGGGGCCACAGCACAGAGCACTCCACCTGGGCTCACTTTTGATAGCAACAGCTCTTAATTCTTCCCCAGGTCCCCTGTGCCTCTGTGTCCTTCCACCCTTACCCCTACCCCCAAGTCTGATGGAATGCAACTGCACACTGGGCCTCATGGCCCGGAGGCAGGAACCCATCATTCTGGGGGTGGGTTCATTTTGTCTTAAGTATAGTGGTGGGATTACCTGCCCAGTCTTTCATGTAGGCACCTGAAGTCATCTTTTATTTAGTTTAATTGACACATTTTTATTATAAGTTGTTGTGTTTGGTATGCCTTTTAAACCATTAATGTTGCCCATTTTTCCTGCATCAACCTGCTTTCTACTGTTTTGTCTACACAGTTGTTTTTATTCACAGATAGGTGCATGTGTCTATTCCTGAGTTGGGTGTGTCTGTGTCTGTGTGGGTGGGTGTGTATGTTGATGTATAGAAGGATTTTTTTTTTTGCCTTTGCTTATTTGTCTTCAGACTAAATATGTGTCGACCAAGCCTTCTTTTTGATATTTGAAGCTAATTAGGTTTGTGCTTCCTCCACCAATGTATACTTTACATCAGTAGACCATGTAAAGTATGTTTGCGCCCATGATTTCACCGGTTGCTCACAGCTTTGATGTGGGTACTAAGTGTCATTGTCTCAGTCCACATGGGGTTTTTTTCCCCTTTCTCTTTTACAATTATATGACTTCATGTAAGCAGTTAATGTAAATATTGTTAGCATTACAGGCCTTGCAGTGCTGTAACATTTTTTTTTAATGTTGCACCTACTTTACAATTAAAAAAAATTGGTCACTTGTACTTTAATTTTGCCCATAGAGCCATTTCTTTCTTTTTGTATTGAAGCCAATTCATTTTTTTTAATGAAGGTTAGCCCCTACATTAGTACATTTTTTATTCCCTAAAATAAGCTTTCCCCACACACACACAAATCTGAGAATGGAAACAGAATGAAAAATTTTGTTCCTTTAAAGAACATAATAGCCCCTCTTGAAAAAAGAAATCTAATTTTATTTCATGTTTCTTAACAGTCTTAGGAAGCACAAGGAGAATAAACTACACCTTTAAGTAGTTTTTAAAGATTTCAAATGAGTGAAAATTAACAGAGCAACTCTTGTTTGATTTGTCTTGTTTGCAACATTAAAAGCTATCAGAGTTTTTATTTATTTAAAGGAACATTTTTAGTTTGTACTTTCCAGCTCCACTGTGAATATAAATGCCGAAAGAAGAATATTCATCCCTTGTGATGTCATGGGCCACTTTTAGTCTTTTATTTAGACCGTGATTTTGAGTTATTTGCTGTCTGTTTTTCTAGATAAACACAACCTTGTTTTTTGACACAACACTGCAGAATTGTGGGAGGAGCAAAGGGCAGTTACTTTGCTTTCTGTAAATTTTATGAAGATTCTCAGCTGACGCATCCCATGAGGTGATTCCTTTTTCATTTTCGACCATGATAACACATGGTAGTCAACTCTGGTAATCCTCTGTGTAGTTTACAATGTTCCCTTGTAAGTCACTAGCAGTTTTGCATTGAAATTTTAAAATCTAAGATGCTTATGATGCTGGTAACATTGCTCTTTCTGAAAAGAAAGCCAAGATTCTAATCCTTACCAGAAATCTCATATCTTGTTTACTTTGCCCATTTATGCCCAAATAATGTAAGACTTGAGGCTTTTCACTGTAGTGTGTACAATAAGTTGCGCCTTAACTTGATTCATTTGGGGGGCTATGAACAAATAATATCAACCAGCCAGAACTGTAATATTGAATTAGTTTATCTTTTTCTTTATCCACTCTATCACATTTACATTAGCCAAAGAAATAAGAACATTAGTAATCCATATATGTAAAAAACCCTGAAGTGATTATTAAATCGGTGAGCCAAAAAGCAATAAACAATTCAAGCATGGGATATCCTGCTAACAGTGGGGAATCTGATATAGAAAAAATATATAAAAAGCATTTTCTTCAAATATGAAAGATTAATTTGTATCTATTGTTAATATGTATTATCAGCCTTATCTGCTTTTATACACACTGTGTGTGTACCTCAGTGACCTTTTATAATCGAAAAATGGTTGATTTAATAATTTGTTATGTAAATACAAAGTTGTCTATAAATTGGTAAACTTGATGCCAGATGGCTTCACAATATACAAATGTGTTTTGTAACATCATGCCTTTATGGATTAAGTATAAATACACTGGATTGTCTGTGGAGAAGAGCAGCCATTTACATTTCACCTGCATTTCAGATGATTATCTTTGTCCAAATGGTTATACTCTTAGGAAAAGAAAATGACATGAACATTTTCGATGTGAAAAACAAATATAGTTTTAAATTCACCAAAACTCCTTTTCACACTCAAGAGTATTTTCCGTTCCATGCTAAATGCCTTGTATTATGAGGTTTCCATAGGACATTCATTGACCCAGGATTGGGATTGACTTCAGAAACCTCCCTAAATGGAATTATTCTGTTAGAGACAGGCTGTGTATCTTAATTTCTAAATCATAGGCAGGGAAAGAAGCACATGCACCTTATTGCTTTTAACTTATGCTTGTTTGCTTTATTTTTTGTATGTCTTAGAAAGTACCACACAGATAAACAGGGCCTTGTGCGAAGAGTGTCATCTCAACTCAAGGCTTTTCAACCTTGGCACTATTGACACTTTCGATGAGGTCATCCTTTGTTGTGGGGCCGTCCTGTGTATTGCAGGATGTTGGCAGCCTCCCAGCTTCTACCCACCAGATTGCCAGTAGCATCCCTTCCAAATTGTGACAATCAAAAATGACTCCAGACATTGCCAAATGTCTCCTGGGGTGGGAGTGAGGGGTGGGGGCTGAGAGACAAAGTGATATTCAAAAACCACTGCCTTAACAGAATCAGCTGGGGAACATATGTCTGTGTGAAATATGGGCATGTTGATTACATGCTGTAATCAACAGGAAACTGATTCCTAGATCAAAAATCCAAAACAAAATTCATGCTAAAGGAGTGCTTCTTAATCCATGGCTGAGAAAGTGAATATAGTAGTTTTAGTTTTCATTTTGAACACATTTGACACTTTGATCATAAGACCCAGGACAATCATGTTTGGAGAACTCTCAGGAGACTTACCTAAAAACTGCGCCTCAGAGTTTGCAAAAAGACTGATAACCTACTTTGGGGAATGCAAGGAGCTTCAGGTAGTGGAAGGCTTCCCTATGGTAGTGTAGCTGCCTCCCTTGGGTCAAGAGGAGGAAGTTGGTTAGGGGACCGTGATATATATGTATTTTAAGAGCTTTCTGTAACAGCCTGATTCAAGAATCAGTTTTTTCTGTGATCCTCTTATACGTTCTGACACAAGCAGTTTAGTAGATCTTGGAGATACCATGGATAAGTATATTTATTCAATAAATATCTGTTGCATCCTAGTCTATGCCACACCCTGTGCACAGCACTGGGGATACAATAGTGAATAAGAAATAAGACTGTCTGCCCATGAGATGGCTAATTAACATGTAAGTGCAGTAAAGGGTGAAGAGGGCTGGGATGGGGAAGCACATCACAGGCCCCCGACCTAGTTTAATGGGGATGGTGCTTGAGTGAAGATCAAGGAAATAGGAATAGGAATTATTTATTTATTTTATTGTTTTTGACAGAGAGAGAGAAAGAGATACAGAGACAGAGAGAGAACTGAACTGGGGAAGCCCCAGTTCAGCATATGGTTCCACACGGGCCGGGGCTGGGATTCAATCCTCAGTCCCCGGCGCTGCAAAGTGAGCGCTTAACCCACTGAGCCATCCCGGCTTCCCCAGGAATAGGAATTAGTAGGCAAAGGAGAAGTACGTGGCCTGGAGGGGAGGGTAAGAGAAAGCAGAGAGAATGGCATGTGTGAGGCATGAAAGTTTAGAGGAAGTATGAAATAAGAACAGAGTACAAGAGAGTTACAAAGAATTAGGGTGAGGGGCAAAGTAGGGGTCTAGCCAAGTCTTGTCAAGACTGCACTTCAGTGTGATGGTCATGGGGAACTACTGTAAGGATTTCAGGAGAGGGCTCATATGACTAGGTTTGTGTTTTAGAAAGATTATTCTGACTGCAGTGTGAAGAAAAGGCGCTTGGAGCAGGATGACCCTAGAGAACACATATCTCAAGTGCATTTTCTTTAAAGTATGTACTTCCTCAAAAGTTAAAAAAATCAGGGACCACCATAATTCTTCATTATTACATTTGTTAATCAAGTTTCATCCCAGTCTTGAGGTATGTATGTAAATATATATGTAAAAATTCACTTTAATCATCATGAAGAAATGCTAATCCATGCACTTACAATAATTGCCAACAATACAAATTTCCTATTTCTTTCAGACAAGTTACTGCTGTATTGGTAAAGCAGTAATGTTTGCACTTTGATGATCAGAGGTTGGGAATGTTTAAAATCTCAAAACCTTTTGTTAAAGTATTAGAAAGCAAGGCCTGTTAACCTTCATGCACAGGTAGGTGTGTGTCAGATATAGATCTCTGGCGTGATCACCTCATCCTGCGTACCTCCACTGGGAAACAAGAAGCTGTAGAAAAGCACACAAGATGCTGGAGGTAGGTGAGCACCGTGGATTAAGAAGCACAGGAAAGCAGGACAACGGAATCACAGCCCAGAGCAGGGCCATCTGGTGACTCTGACCTCTGCCCCACAGCAGGGAGAGCACAGTGGCTTTTCATCATTCATTCCAGCCCATGATTATGTACAGGCCCTTCAAAGTATCCCCAACCACAATTAATCACCTCCTGTGTTCCATGAACATTGAACTTGAGGGCTTTTTAAAGCTAAATCGGTTTTTTTTTAAAAATTAAGCAGAGGCAATGCAATAACAGGCATCCAAGTCTATGATCCAGAAGCCAGAAAATAGCCCTTCCCTCCAGCATGGGGGTCCTGTACACTGTACGAGGGAAGTGGGGGATGCTGGGATGGCTCAGAGAGTTAAGTGCTTGTGCAGCCCCCAGGGTCTGAGGATTGAATCCCAGCCCCGGCCCGTATGAACCCATATGCTGAACTGGAGTGTGTCCCCAGTTCAGTTCTTGCCGCCAGGGTGAGCTCATGTGGGAGGCCCCAGGCTCGGCTCCCATCCAGGGTGGGAGGCCCCCAGGGCAGTTCCTGCCCTGCACAGCCCCACCCCCACCTATGGAATGGATCTATGTAGAAAATGAATGACGTGCAACTATGGAGACTGCTCTGGGCTCTCCCCCCTCTTTCTGTCTGTCTCTTTCTCAAAAACAATAAAAGTAAATCTTTACAAAAACTACAATTTAAGAGAAAAGGGCAAATGGACTCCACATGGAGCTAGCCCCTTATAAAGTTTACTGGACTCTAGAGGGGACTGTCTACATTCAGATCTAGGCTGTGCCACAAACTAGTTGACCTGGGGCAAGTTTCTTACCTATGCTTAACTTCATCTAGAAAAGGGGGTAATAGTAGCACTTCCCTTGTGGGGTTGAATGAGATAATGCAGGTGATGCTCTTGGTGTCTGACATATTGCAGGCACTGAGGGAATGTTTAGGGTTAAGCTGCAGTATGGACGATTCAGATAGAAAAGGGAACTTCCTGCCAGTGAACGGTGTCAAACATAAAGAGGAGCA
This sequence comes from Craseonycteris thonglongyai, assembly GCA_004027555.1. Classification (NCBI taxonomy): domain Eukaryota; kingdom Metazoa; phylum Chordata; class Mammalia; order Chiroptera; family Craseonycteridae; genus Craseonycteris; species Craseonycteris thonglongyai. Next base: position 54,722 of record PVKE010001870.1, read on the forward strand.
TATGTAGAGTTGCTGTGTCTCCCCCAGGAGACCTTAAAAGGTAGGAGAGGGGTTTACCTGTCCAGTTCTGGCGAAACGAACTATTGTGGAGGCCTTTTCTGGTTCTCCCTTCCTAACCCAGGGCTTCTGGAATAACGCCCCAAGGTGTTTCTTAGATGAGCCGTCCTGTCCTTAATGCCACATGCAGAAATGGAGTGGCAAAATGATTTCCCCCATAACTGAGTATGGAAAATAATTGCTCCAGGAAGTTAAGTGCATGGTTGTAGTAACAACAGCAGCAACAAAACTTGCCTTCAGCCTCAGACTGAAGTTGGGACCAGCTCTTCAAATAAGTAGCTCAAGACGTGATCATTGTAAACAACTTAAAATCAGTCAGATCAGGGAATGCATAATTTAGGGAAGAGACTGAAATTCCGTGTTCTAGTTTTTTATACTGACAGGCTGCAGGATCACTAAAAATATCCTGGGATCAGCCTCCCAGAGTGTGAATCTTGCCATTCAGTATCTGTGTGACCTCAGGCGAATTATCCCCTCTGAACCTTTGTTTCATCATCTGGAAAAGGGGGATAACAGAACGTACCTCATAAAATTGCTTGAGGATTAAATAAATTAATCTATGTGGAGCTCTTAGAAGAGTGTCAGGCATGGAGTAAGTGCTTTGCATGTCTAGCTATTGTTATTATTTGACTGTTAATAGAGGCTGAGCTGCACTCTGTTACTTCATCCATAGATGGAAATGGCATAGCCCTCACATGTCTTAAAGAACCAGTCTTCTGTTGAGTGGTCACTGAAGAGGGTCCTGCTGCTCACATTTTTTTTTTTTTTTAGCTATGTTTTTATTGTTTGATAGATGATGAGAGAGAAACCCAGAGCAGTCTCCATAGTTGCACATCATTAGTTGTGACAGTTTCATTCCACACAGGTGGATGTGGGGCCATACATGGTGGGAACTGAACCAGGGGCCTCCCACATGGGAGGCGAGAACCTACCCTGCCAAGCCATTCCAGTGGTTACCAGTTGCACCACAGTTCAGCATATCAGTTTGCAAGGGCAGGGGTCAGGAATCGAGCCCCTGACTTCGCAATTGTGAGGCAAGCACTCAACTGCTGAGCTATCCCAGCATCCCCGTTGCTCACATTTAACCATTTGTTTCTCTTATTTAAATGCAGGTGCTCTTGAGAAGAGTAGGATTTCAAACCAAGTAAGAAGTTCTCCAAAGGTTTGAGAATGTAGAGGGTGGGAGAAAAGTTCATAACTCTCCAAGGATTAGCTGTACTTAGAAGACAAGCATGTAAATGAAAAGAGAGAACACTTTTTTAGGCCCTAGCCCATTCGTACCCATATGCTGAACTGGGGTGGGCCTCCCATACTGGGCAAGCGGGAGGCCCCCAGTTCGGTTCTTGCCCCCTAGTTGGGCCTCTGGCTCAAGGGGGCAGGCCCCAGCCCAGTTCCTGCCCTGCACAGCCCCTGCCCACCTGTGTGTAATGAAAGCTGATAATGTACAACTATGGAGACTGCTCTGGGCCCTCCTCCTTCTCTCTCTTTCTGTCTCTCTGTCTCTGTCTGTCTCTACCAAAAAAGAAGAATTCTTATTAAGAATTATTTATTTTTTTATTGAAAGTTTATGTCTGAATACTTGTACCTAGACTTTTCAGACTGTGAACATTAGGCATATTTTGCCTAAAGAGAGGGCAGAATTTGTGAAATACTGATGGGGGAAGTAGGTTTAGCTAAACACAGCTCCCAGGGGCTGCGCCTCTTCAGAGTTTCCTGTCTGCTCAGCAGCCAGACTGCTGCGGAACACTGGGAGTGGGGAATGTGGCCAGGAGGACTGGTCGCCTGAGGCTTTGGTCCCTGGACTGTGACTGTGTCTCCTACAACGTGACTTTCCCTGCCAAGTTAATCTTACATAGCTTTCATGGTCAGGGAAGATATCCTTGGGAAATCTTCTGTGACCTTTTAAGGTTGTGTCCCCCTTTTCCAATCAAATGGGGATTATCTTGAAGGGGTAGCTTCCTTCAAATTTCCAAACAAGCGTGGAGGTTTAGGAGCCTGTGACTTTGAGCTGTTTCTAACTGATGTGGTTTACTCAGCCAACACTGAAAAGCAAAAAAGTCACGGGAGCTAGAAACAAAAGCATGCAAGACTCAAAATGGAGAAATGCACTGGTTCTCTCTGGATCTGCCATTTGTCTAAGACAGAGTCAGCAAAGGTGAAAAGAGACTGTTTCCTCCCCCTTTCTCAGCTTTCCAGCTCTTCCCACCTGGCCAAGGCAGGCATGGACCAGGGAAGCATCCTGGGAGGAGCGGGAAGTGTGTGCATTGTGCCTTGTCAGCAACAGGGTCAACCAGGAGATCAGGCCGCAGCAATTGTCCTCACGAGGGGCCCATTGCTTTTTAGGCAGGGGACAAAATGAAAAAGAGGTGTGGTTCCTATAGCTTTCCTTGTTTTAAAGCTATGTGTTCCAGCTTTACTAACAAAATTTCTATGAATTAAATAAAAATATAATTGAGGATATGCTACATGCAGATACATGTATGTGTGTGCTAGTATGTCTAATGAATTAAGATATAGTGTGTGTTATAAAACACATAAAATATAAATTAGGAATGACTGAGATGAATGGGACAGAAATAAAAGGTTTTTTGCATTTCCCTCCCTCACCACAATGGACTGTCTTGACTTCTGCCTGCAGTGTGTACATTCAATTTTAGAAATTAAGTGATGAAATCCCGGGAGGTCATAGTATGTTTCTCCAATAACAAGAGGCAATGGTAGAGCCAAATCATCAAAGGGAGCTCCTTGGGGAGGGACCCAGTTTTTCTTGTTCAACTTTCTCTGCTCAATTCTAATAAAACTGTAAAGAAAAGAAGGAAAAACAATTCTAAAATCTGATAACTAACATGGAATATATGTTTTATATTAAATTATGTGAATAACCTTGATCTATCTATAAGCTCAAACTGTTTAAGAAATATATCTCTGGATATAAGACAGAGTCACTATCAGGTTCTGTCATCTGTTCAAGACAGTTACAGACCCCGTGTGCAAGAGACTGACCATAGGCCCAGCGTTGCCCATACCATACTTAGTAGGGCATGCCAACACCATAGTAGGCCTGCTAGCTTACAATCCTGAGTCAGGCACCCTATTTATTCATAGGCATTCCATGCATTCCCAGGAGAGTTCTGGAACCTTCTTTGTGTGTAGTTCTAGGCAATTCATTCATAAAGTCATGGTATTGTGAAAAAGGAATGAACTGGGTTCTAGTCCCAGCTCTGCTGTTGCTGTGTGACCTTGGACAAGTGCCCCAACTTCTCTGAACCTTGAGTTCTCTCATTTGTCCCTAGAGGCCATAATATTACCCTACCTGCCCTACTAGGTTGTCATGAAGTTGACATGAATATACATATAGAGGTGCTTTGCAGAAACTGCAAAACATCATACAAATGAAGTGAGGTACTCAGACTCATGTGTCTGAAAGACCTCATCTGGCACTGTCAACAAGAACTCTTACACAAGGCTCCTCCATGTGCTTTGGGCTTCCTCGCAGCATTGTGTCGTTCCTGAGAGCAGTTGTCCCAAGACACAGAGAAAGAGCTAGGCAGAAGCTGTAGTGCCTTTTCCAACCTAGCCTCGAAAGTCACATGTCACTGCTTTTGCCCAATTCAGTTGGTTTAAAGCCAGCCCAGATTTTAGAAGAGGGGAATTTGACAGGCTTTCTTAATAGAGTGACAAAAATGTGCAGATGCATTTAAAACCACTATATACGCTTTTAACAAACTATGTGATTGGAACGTATTCTCTTTGCTGGTATAAGCATTGCTAAGATAAAAATAATTGCTAATATTTGGGGGCACTTACCATGTTCCTGAAACAATGGTAAGCACTCTGTGTGTTGTAAGAGTTAAATGACATATACCCCCCATTCTATGGGACAGGTCCTGCTAGATCCCTATTATATAGATCTGGAATCTGGAACTTAAAGATTGTAGGTAATGTGGCCATGTTACCTATGTAGAAGCAGCAGACTCAAGAGAGGAGCCCACGTCAGCTCATGGTCCAAGAGTCTATTTACTAAGCCAAACTGTCACATTTCCTCAGGCGATGATTTACATACGTAAGATGGGGTTCAGGTACATGAAATAAATTTCTCAAAGATAATAAGTAGATATATAACTATACAACTTCACACAATATAATATATTTGCACAGTTCATAATGATATGTTAGGTGAAGGTTTCTGCAGGAAGGAGGCTATTTGTGAGGGAAAGATGCTGTGATAACCCCTTTGCATGGTAAGCGGGGGCCTCCCTAGCCAGGTTGCAGGACAAGAGGGAGTTTCTTTGGAGGGAGAAGGACGTACTGAGTGTTGTGGGGGAAGGATGAAGAAAGAGGCCAGCTTTCTGTCTTTAATCCATTCCATCTCCCACAGGAGGATTAGAGGAGATTTTAAGAGACTTATCTAAAAAAGATTCATTTCTTGTAAAATGACTTACAAAACACTATGTGCTGTGCAATGTGAACGCCCCCTGTGCCTCGGAAAATTCTTCAGTGAAGATTGCAAAAAATCATAATGGGTTTGATGTAATTGAATTTCTAGTTATGGCTGGTTCAGAGGTTGGGTTTTGTATCAAGGATGGCTCCAAATCAGGCCATGCTACTAAAGGGAGGCACTAACCTCTCTAGACTCTTAAATCATTCCCTCTAACAAGTAGTCCACACCCCTGACAGAGTGATAGAATTCATTAAATAGCTCTAGTCCTACTAGGGGCCTCTTCATCCTTCCTAGGAATCAGCCCCAATCTGTTTCAGAAAGAATGACTCTCCTCCATTGAACACATGCTTATGAGCGCCTACAACACTTATACGGAGTTACAAACAAACCTCGGGAAGACTGCATCCTGGATTGAGAAGCTATTCACCTTGTTTTTCTCATTGTGGAACCGGTAGGTTCCACTCAGTCCAGTTACATAATAATTCTTTAATGACCCTATGAAACCAACTCCTAGTGCTCATTGAAACTAATCCAATAGTCTGATTAAAACCAGATAAATTTTATACTTTGGGCTTAACAAAAAAAGGACCAAAGATTGTCTTTGGTTCCCTTTCATTAGGGAAGTGGCAATAACTCTTAACCTGTCTAATTGAAAAGATAGGTCAACTTTGGGTTTCCTGTGTGGTTCTTGCCCAGTGTCATCTGCTGCCCCTTGCCCCAGATTCTTGCTAATCAGTCTTAGCCCTTGCACAAAACCCAGCCATTACACCCTAAGTTTCACTTGTTTTCTAAAAAACGCTTCAATTTCCTACATGAAGCTCTGAAAAATCTGGCTCCAGTATTGTGAGATTGGTAGCTTCTTGTCTCTACAACTTGCACATTCTTATGACTATTGTGCTTTCCCTGTGGAGATGGATAAACATCCACAGCACCAAATTTTCAAAGCTTTATGCCCCATTTCATGGGGAGAGTTATATTCTTGTTAAAGTCATAGTTTAAAATGAATCCCTCATTGTGTAGACATACAAATGCCAACACACTTCCCCTGCAATGCTTCTAAGTCTGTCCCTGTCAATGGTCCCTATGCAGTACTGTAATCACTTTGTGAAGTATTTCATTATTTTTTGCAACTGTTCACAACCTCCTTCTGTAAAATGATCTCATTGCCATATGACTTGTGGTGTCTTCCTAGTAACCCACCCCAAGGACATCAGGCTTGGCCATTGGCTAGTTTTGGCCAATAGATCATGAGTAGAAGGGACAGAGTCTGTTCTAAGGAGCTTTCAGAGCCATTGTGCATTTCTGTGAGAGCTCTTGCTGTTTTCTTTATCCACAAGTTTTTATTTTAGATGAGAGTTAGTCCTTTGGTCTAAATCCTGCCATGAAAGAGACATGTAGACTGGAACTGGATGGGGCTTAGCAGAGCTGAAACCAACCTGCAGGAACCATGAAACATGAACAAGAAAATTTTTTTGTTATTTTAAGCCAGTAGTATTTTGTGGTTGTTACTACAGCACAACTTAGCAAAAACTGACTAAAACACTCAGAATGTAAATTACAAATCTATTGTGTGGAATATGGAGTTGTATGAGACACAGTCTCTGACTTGTAGAATCTTACGTCTAAGAAGATTAGATACTCAGAAGGGGACTGAGCAGATGTCTGTGGACTTTGTTTCTAGGAGACAAATAAGTCCTTCAAGGAAATACTTCCATGTGATTGGGGTGAGAGGGCAGCCAGATGCAAGGAGTCAAGGAGGTGGAGAGGGAGCAAAGTCATCAAAAACATACTCTTTGAACATGTTGGGAAGTGAAAGAAACCATAGTGATAGAGGAAGTCAAAGGGTGGTGGCAGTGTCACAGATGATGCAGCAGGCGTATTGGGGGGTTTCTGTACTCCCTATCCTCTCAGTCTACCCCACCCATTGTGCCTGCTGAATGGAGAGGGAAGTAGTTATTTCCAAGCTCCCAGCCTCAAATGATTGGACCTAGGTGGACACCTGATTTGAGAAGGGCCAACCCAAGTTGCCAAGGGCATATTACTTGAATGACCAGGTTAAAAAAGATGACTGGGGACAATCACACACCTTCTCATTGGAGCCCCAGACCAAGAGGCACATATGAAAGACGCCTTTTGGGAACAGATCCTTGAACTGAAAACGAAGTAGAGAAGAATAAAGTGGTGATTATCTGGTCATGAGCATACTGAAGTCATGGTGACCCAGAGGAAGTGGCTGGGAAAGAGAATGACAGATACAAAGAGAAAAGTGGGGAAGCCACAAATAAGAGAGCATTACTAACCTACAGTGCCTCATATATGCCAAGTGCTGTACTAAGTTTTTTACATTAGTTTATCTCATTTACAATATTTCCCATAACAACCCTAGGAGTTGGGTGCGTGGTTATCTTCATTTTACAGATGAGGAACCCAAGACACAAAGAAGTTGTGCGCAAGCTGACTCACAGTGAAGCCGTGACATGAACTAAATAGGCTGGCTCCCGAGTCCTCACTTTTAGCCACATGCACCACCTCTCAAGAGAGAACTGAGGGGAAGCCGGGATGGCTCAGTGGGTTAAGCGCTCACTTTGCAGCGCTGGGGACCGAGGATCGAATCCCAGCCCCGGCCCGTGTGGACCCATATGCTGAACGGGGAGCTCCCCCAGTTCAGTTCTCTCTCTGTCTCTGTATTTCTCTCTCTCTCTCTCTCTCTCTCTCTCTCTCTCTCTCTCTCTCTCTCTCTCTCTCTCTCTCTCTGTCAAAAATAAATAAATAAATAAATAAATAAATAAATATTAAAAAAAAGAAAAAAAGAGAGAACTGAGAAGTGTTCCCACATGAAGGCTTGGGAGCCTGTCCTTCCTAAGCAGGCACTCTCGCTTTACTGCATTTCCTGAGATCACCTGAGCTGCTCTGAGCCATTCCTAGTAGATCTCAGCTCCTGGCAACCAAAAGAAACTGAACTGAATCAGAACTGAGCTTTCTGAGCGGGAGAGAGTGGAGATGTTAGAGAGAAGAGTGGATTGTTGATGGAAGGCCTGCAAGGACTCGTGAAGGGCTGGTGGGTGGTACGAGAGTGCGGGAGAGACTTCTCTTTTCCCATCTCAGGACCATGTGGCTTAGCTGAACCATCAGGCAGCCACAGTGCCACTTGGTAAGTCAGTCGGTTCCTGACTCGCAGGAGTTACACGCAATCCAGCAGGTGTGCCTTTCCTGGGGACTCAGCCACTAATGCAATGGGTGCGGTGGGGCCATTGTGCCTGCTCCTTCCCGAGCCTTAGTTTCTCTGTTGATAAAATGGGGGTGATGGTAAAACGTGCAGAGGCTTTGACTCGCCGGGACTGTGGGGAGAACGGGGCAGTGCAGATCACCTGACGTCTTGGGTCCGGCTTTCCAGAGACAGTCTCTGAGATGGAAGTTTGAGTGCAAGAAGTTTTGTTTTGTTTTTTCACTGCATATGACATTCTTTATTTTGAGGAAAAGAAGTAGCAGGAAGATTTTAGAGAATGTTCTCAGGATGGGCTGACCAGACGTACCGTTTTAAATGGGACAGTAGCTTTTTTTTTCTGTCCCATTTAAAACAGTATGTCTGCTCTCAGGATCAACATGTGTGAGGACTGAGGGCAGCCAGATGGAGCAGAGGGAAAAGCTGCAGCAAAGGCAACAGCCAATTCCAAGGGGAACTCGAGCTAGGGGGACTCCTCAGAGTTGTCCCAAAGTGAGGCCTGGGGGCTGTGACTTGGTACCCCACCCCATCGGGAAGTCACCAGGCGCAGGATACTGGCAGGTGAGGAAGCTTCTTTGAGTCAAGGGAAGTTGCTGGGCAGAGACTCAGCTGTGAGAGCTTCCGAAGGCAACACCCTGTGGGCTGGGGACCGGGTGCCCCGGCTTTGGAAGGGGAGATCTGGGTGGCATACCACAGCTTCTGCGCTGCACAGAGAACTGGACCCCAGTTCTCAGGGGCCCAATAAGGCAGAGGAGCCTGAGCTTCGGGAAAGATGGGGCTGAGAGGGGCCAGGAGGAGATTGTGGAAAGTTGTTCCATGTTGGTGTGATCTCACTCTCTCCCCACTTGAAACGGTCAGGAAAGGAAGCAACCCGTGAAAATGCTGCCGTGTGTCTGGATATGTGTGCGGAAACTATAAAGGGGTGGACTCCTGTTTCTAGGCTGAGACCAAGAAGCCCAAGAAACTTAGCAAGGAGTCAGAGACAAGCTGGAGAAAATGAGGCAGGCCATGGAATTGGAGGTTGGGCCAGGTTTAACCTAAATCTTCAAAGGACAGGGAGGTCATGTGGGTCATATGAGAAAGGGACACTTTTCCCAACATTTGGTTGTGTTTTGAGGGTTTTAGATCCCCAAGAGCAAAACAGCAGGAGACTGCTCCCTTAGGTATGTGTGTCCCCAGCCTACAGCTGGGCTGTTGAGAGCATTACGGAGAACTGTACCAGGCCTGATTCAGGACAAGCTGTGTGAGGACAAGCCTCTACCGAAGGCATCCTCACTTCAGGGACTGTCATCAACTGAATCGTGTCCCCTACAATTTACATGTTGAAGCCCCAATCCCCATGTGACTGTGTTCAGGACCTTTAACAAGGCCATAAGGATGGGACTGTAATCCAGTAGCACTGGTGTTCATGTAGGAGGAAGTTCACCAGGAGGACAGGCAGGGACAGGCAGGCCATATGCGGACACAGTGAGGAAGCAGACACCTTCAAGCCGAGGAGGCAGTCCTCCGCAGAACCCGATCATGGACGCCCAGCCTCCAAAACTGTGAGAGAGAGATTTCTGTTGCTAAACCACCCAGCTATGGTGTTTGTTGTGGCATCCTGAGGAGACAGACAGGGCTGGAGGCAACCAGGAAAGCAAAAGTTGGCGCCAGCACCAAAACCTTTCCATGCGATCTCTGTTTATCTCCTCTTTCCTGCCTCACATGCTCTCTGACTGGAGGGGCTGGTCAGTGGCCAGGGAACACCTGGGAGACAAGTGGTTCCAAGGCTAAGTGTTCTGCATCTCTAGACACAGAAATGGACAGGACCAGACATCAGGGCCTCCCAGGATGCTGTGCAAATCGGCTTCCCGTGTGCAGTGTTCACCAGCTGATTTCACTTGAGGAAGCGAAGGGAAGAGTGGCAGCTTCGCACAGGTGCCTCCTTGTTTCTGGTGCTTGCTTGTGGGCCATTGCCAACGGCACTGACTTGAATTTGCCTTTCAAAGAAAATGTGTTTCATTGTAATTCTTTTGGTTCCAGTTTGGAAGTTGGATTAAAAGTGTGATCCAATTTAAGAAAACATCCAACACCCAAATCAAAATTGAAAACTGAAAATTAGGAAGGTGAAAGCGTTTTACTCTCTGAGCCTCCTCATCTGAAAAATTAGGCAGTTGACTAGATTTGTGGTTTAAAACAAAATTTTTTTTTAACCACAAAAAAAGCCTGTCTTAGAAAGAAATCTTACTGAGAAGCAAAAACAGAGAAGACACTTAGGAGCTGAGCAGCTCAGATCAAAAGAGGAGGGGTGGGTTCAAGAATCCTGCCCTCCGAGGTAGGGCTCTGCAAAGTGGGGTCTGAAACCAGTTTACCATCATCTCCTAAATCCTCCTCCAGCCTCCAGTCTACACAGCTACCTCTGAGGAGGTAGTGTTCTCACACCCGCAGTGGTGCCAGCCAGTGCCCTCCTCCCCACACAGCAGGGAGCAGGCAAATGGAACTGAAGGAGGAGAGAGCTGGAGCCCACAGGAGCTTCTCAGCTCGTCCATCCTCACACCCCACAGCAGGAGGGAGGCTGGTGGGGAGCCGGGTGAGGCAGGTCAGCGGAAGTTCTTTCGTAGGAAAACAGGAGGAATGGGCCCAACGTGACACATCCTGTGACAGAGAAAGTGGAAGCCACAGATGAGAACACCCCTCGCTCCCCAGACAACACTGCTCTGCGCTACCTATGTGGCTAGCCTTCCTCCGGACTCTTCTCAGGGCAGAAAGACACGTGCTCCCTTTGAGACCAGCCCACCATCTGTCCAGTCTGCCATCTGTGCCCTGGGCCCCTGCTATTCAGGGTCTCCCTTGGTTGCCTTTCCAGCACCTCAGCCTCTCCTTCTCTCCCCACCTGTCCAGTCAGCAGGTGAATGTGTGCAGGTCGCCCTCCTCACCAAAGGTTCAAATAAAACACTGAGCAGAAAGTCCTACCTCTGTTCTCTTCAATATTCACAATGTTTTGAAAGAGTGCCTAGAACTGTTCCTTACCTTGTACTGATTTGTTAAGTATTCTTTTCTTTTCTGTGTTTACGTTTCTTCTTTGCTCTCTCGCTGTTTTTTTGTTGGTGGTGGTAGTTTTTGTTTGTTTGGTTGGTTGGTTTTTGGTTTGTGTGGCCAGTTCTCTTGTATCACTTACTGAGTTGGCAGGTCCCCAGCTGAGGGCAGAGCTCTTTTTTTTTTTTAATTTATTTTATTGATTTTTGAGAGAGAGAGAGAGAGAGAGAGAGAGAAGGGGAGGGCCCAGAGCAGTCTCCACTGTTGACAGCATTAGTTTTCCATATAGTTTCACTCCACAGGTGGGCGCGGGGCTGTGCAGGGCAGGAACTGGGCCAGGAGCCTCCCTGCATAGGCCCCGGCAAGAACTGACTGGGGGCACACCCCAGCTCAGCATGTAGGTCTGCCTGGGCCGGGGCGGGATTCCATCCTCAGGGCTTCAAAGCCAGCGCTTAACCGCTGAGCCATCCCGGCTTCCCCAGGGCAGAGCTCTTGAAGTTGCTGAGCTCCGTTGCAGGGAGGGGCTGAGCTGCGGGTGGTAGCGTTGGCTCACCCTGCTTGGAGGTCCCCCTGAACGGAGCCCTCCACTGAATTTCACGCACCAAGCTCGCCACCAGCCTCTTTGCTGTTTGCTCCTGAGCACTTATCTCACTCTCCCTTCATCCCACCGCAGCTCTGCAGTGCTTGCCTGCCTTCCCCCTTAAACTGCTCAGGATGCCTTTGAGATCTCAGTGAGGAGCAGCTCACTGATGACTCCATCAGCACCACCTAGAGAGCTCATATAAAGTATAAATTGCCTGGAAACACTCCAACGCTACAGGCCGCAATCCTCGGGGTCAGCCTTCAAAACCTGGGTCTGTAACAGGCTGCCCAGCCCAGGTGCTTCTGATGTACATTGAGGTCTGAGAGCTGCTGGAGGCACCTGGACTCCCTAACAGTGCTCTGTGTGTGTATCTGTGCCTGTATGTGTGTCTGTGTGTGCACAAATCTTTGCCATCCTGTGTGTGTGTCTGTGCCACACTGTATGTGTGTGTCTGCCATGTTTTGTGTGTCTGTGCGTGTATGCCTTTGCCCTTCTGTATCGGATCGCCCTGTTATACCCTCTCTCCAGCCGCCAGAGCTGGAGTTGTCTGCATTCCGGGACACACCCACAGGGAATGTTGTGTCCCCAGGCTCTTGTTGATATCGAGCTAAAAATGTAACTCTAGAGGCACCTAATTTAAGATTAAACTATTCCCCACCCTCATGCTGCCTCCTTCTGTGACCTCTGGATGTCGCAAACAATCCAGATTTCTGTAGCTGCCGGTTCTCTCACTGCAGAGGTGGTAGCAGGCACTGTTCTGAGGGCCTCGCAACACCAGGAACCGGCCTTGCTTTGCTGCAGACCCCAAGGCCTAATCAGTAGCACTCTCACCCCCTGGCTCTACCCACCAGGACTGAGGGCTGGCACAGGATGGGCACTGGGGTCCTGCTAAAAGCCAGGCTTAAGGCAGGGAAAATC